>JAXIVJ010000912.1:0-110000 GCA_036785665.1 Chirona hameri
AATTATTAAAACGAAATCTCTAATTATCATTAATCCTTGCTATCAAAAGTGAATATGACTGAAAATATGAATGGGACTAATTCATCTAGTTTTCATTGAAATAAGCTATTATTCCTGAAAATCATGTCGTTGCAAAATATGACCATTTTCCGAACCCCGCACATCCGGGATTCAAGCAAGATGGAGTCTCACCAAACGCCCCAAACCACCACAGCCATCTGGCATCACCAGAGCTAGTTTAAGATGAAATTATTATTTTTAAGTAAACTATGGTGTTATCATTAAATGGAATTTCCAGAAGAATATTTAATTCATGAAGTTACGATTAATATTTTTTTAAAAACACCGGGAAAAGCCGTGTTCTTACGAGCTATAGACCCATTTACCCCAAAACGCCCCAATCGCCCCAATCGCCCCAATCGCCCCAAACGCCCCAAACTCCCCAAACGCCCCCAAACGCCCCAAACGAAAAATCCTTCGTGAAAACGGCTATTAGCTAACATATCTACAATGACTAGGAATGCCCTCTGACTTGCTTATACAATACCATGACATTATGTCATGTAACATTTTTCCTATATGTATTTATTCGTTATTTTGGCAATACCATAATACAAATTGCACCTGAACTGCTGAACTATATTCAACTGGAAAGTAATGTGGTAAAAAATATGAAAAAGAGAATATGGATTCATATAAGAAGGCTATTTTTTCATACGTGAGTATATACTTTCTCTTTGTTGGTACTTTCTTACAGTTAAGTTTCCTGGTAGAATCGCAACCGTTAATGGCTCACAGGCAGACAAGGGATAATAATTGTATCAGCAGATGGAAAAGCTTTGATGCATTCGATCCTTTTCGAGGTAAATCATCGTCATTAAGGAACGGCATTTTCTTCAGGAATATGAACCTAAATAAGGTGCGGTTGGTTTCTCAGTGTCCTGGGGGACGCGGCCGGGCTGAAGAAGACAGTCCTCCACTTCAGTTCCCCGCTGCTCCAATCAAATAACGATGGTAGAAGCGAAAAGATGGTATTGACGAGAAAGGATGACCAGAGTGAGGCGACGAACAGTGCATCACAGGCGGTGAACCGAGTTGACGTACAGCATGGCACCAGCAGACCGCAGAGTGACGTCCGGTGAGGAGGGGGGGGGGGGGGGGGGTGTAGGCCCGGCGTCCGATCGGCGGCCCGGACTCTGACACGCGGGATCTAGCGCGGGCGCCTGCTGCATGTGCATACGCCTAGTGGCCGTGGTACCAGCCTGCTATTGGCTAGTGGGGTGCAGGTCAGGCCATGATTGACTGAGTGCAGTGGCGGCGGAAGGTATTTTCGGATGGACGGAGGGAAAATAAACCCAGGGGGGCCCCTCGACCAAAGCCCCCGCCCTCCCCACGGCCAACGGGCCCCTCCCTAAACATGGCGCGAAATGGTATCTCCTCGGATTTAGGCCATTATATTTTTCAGGGCCCCTAAATGGTCGCAAAAAACGACCGACAGGCCCATGTTGAAGTCGCAGGCCTTCCAGGACCGGGGCTTCTCAGGCCTACCGAGGGTCCCCCTCAGGCCGACTGACAGCCATCTGTCGATCTTAGGGGGCCCCTCAGGCCGACTGAGGGCCATCTGTCGGCCTTAGAGGGCCCCTCAGGCCGACTGAGGGCCATCTGTCGGCCTTAGAGGGCCCCTCAGGCTGGCTGGGACACCTCGGTGCCCTCGGTCGTTTCTCCGATCAAACAAAAACTAACTTTCCTTCTTGAGCCTCTTACAAATGTATGGGAGGCAAAATCATGTGTTTCCCCCCCCCCCCAACTTCTTGAGTGGGGAGGGGGCAGCTGCCCCCCCCCCCCCCCCCCCCCTCTGCCCCCTCCCCCTCTACCGCCGCCCCTGACTGAGTGTTACCGGTTGGAGTGAAGCCATCACGTACCAGGTGCATGACTAGTAAAAAGCCAGCTCCAGTGTATTCGGTTTTAGGCGGCTTTAGGCGGTTATTTGCAAATCATGGTAGATACCAGAGACCAGCGTTGTATGGATCTGGTTGAAAATCAGTTATTGAAAAGTGTTCTGTGAGCTTGTAGTATGTTCATCAAAAGTTTTGTTGTGGCCTGCCGCACAACAATAGTATAACACTGAGTGTTAAAAACCAAATCCAACATGTCCTACCAAGTGTTACACCTATCTGTTGAATTAATGTCTTCGTTTATGCTGTGACTTTTTACTTGATCGTGCTCACAATCATAGGTTATTTTTGGCTTCCGGTCCTGTGTGAAGTGTGAAATAAATGCCTTATGAACGTTGCTTGTATAATATATGGCTTGAAGTTAAAGCAAAAATAGTCTATTTGATATAAATAATTAATTGCTTATATTACCGGTCACACCAGACTCTTTTTCAGTCGGCGACCAAAAGGACAGAAGATAAGATAACGATGCCCCTTTTCATAGCCATGTCTAGCGAAAATAAGGGTGACGCGTTTGCAATATTCCGATAATATCCTCCCAATATTTCGATAATTGTATTACACAGCTCGGACGCATAACCTAGTGCAGTCAAACTGGTGGTGTTAGTTTGAGTGGTCCGCCGTCTATTGCCGTGCATCACATCCGCGGCCAATCGACACAATGGAGCCAGCGCCGGCCGGTCGCTCAGTCGGCTGGCTCCTCCGATCTCGGCGGGATGGATCAAATTCTGTCACTGGTCAGAGGTGTGGAGACCCGGGCGGCTTTCAGGCCTCGTTAGGATCGATGAATTCATTTCCAGAGCGTGAATAAAAGTCACAGATAAATCTGAAATGGAGGGGGAACGAGCCGACGACGACCGCCAGTTGAGCCGGTATGATACTGGGATCATTGAGACGGTTCTCTGTCATTTTGCCGTGCCCTGCCAAAGACGAAAGGGATGAAATGCTTTCTGATGTGTTATAGATGTTATAATTTATGTCATATGTGTCATCATTTAGCATGAGAAACACCCAAACATATAACGACCTAGGGAGACAGCAACGCTGACAAATCTTCAATGATAACCAATAGAAAAATAAATACCGTATGACAATGGAGACAAAACATATTATAGGTTATTACCGTATGATACCATAATTTTAATCACAGCTAGAAATATGCATCTTGTCAACAACAACAAAAACTGCAACTCAGATATCTTGTAAACCGAGAATCCTGCATTGCATGAAGCAAAGCGACCAGCCCGATCAGACACCGGCCACCGTCTATCAGTGCTTATTGATTGTCACCGAGAGGCTGCCGCCGTCAGTGGCAGGACTCCGTCACCGGCGTCCCTTCCCGGTGACAGACCCCGTGAGCCTGAGACGGCCCGTCACACGACACCGACACAGCTGCCCGCTGACTGGTAGACGGCCGTGTCCGCAGCCGTGTCCGCAGCCGTGTCCGCGGCCGGACACGTTATTACCTCGTATTGGCAGCCGGTTACAAATGGACCTGTCATTAGGGCGGCGTTTTATTGCTTGTGAAATCGCAGTGAACGCCGCTCGTTAAGCGGCCACTGACGCTCGGACGAGCGTGAGGAGATAAAGAGCGCGCCGCGGCGGCCGGGCCACCACCTGAAGATGGCTGCTGTTGGGCTGCTGTGTTACTGTGCTGTTGTGGGGCAGTGTTGCTGTCCTGCTGTGCTGCTGTGCTGCTGTGCTGATGTGCTGCTGTGCTGCTGTGCTGCTGTGCTGATGTCCTGTTGTCCTGTTGTACTGTTGTCCTGCTGTGCTGCTGTCCTGCTGTGCTGCTGTCCTGCTGTGTTGCTGTGCCGCTGTACTGCTGCTGTGCTGCTGTGCTGCTGTGCTGCTGTGCTGTTGTGCTGCTGTGCTGCTGTGCTGCTGTGCTGCTGTGCTGCTGTGCTGCTGTGCTGCTGTGCTGCTGTGCTGCTGTGCTGCTGTGCTGTTGTCCTGCTGTCCTGCTGTCCTGCTGTCCTGTGCTGCTGTACTGTTGTACTGCTGTCCTGCTGCCCTGCTGTCCTGCCGTGGGCGTGTGGGACTGTGATGCTGCCACTGTGTGCGGTGTGATGCCTGCCTGACCCGCCCAACCCAATGACGCTGTGGTGGGAATTCAGACTTGTTTTTTATTCAATCAATCGACTCAAATTACTCCCGTCGTGTGGTCAGCCCTTCGGGTACTGATACAGATCAGGGTTCGCCACCAGACCGTACGCTAGCTGAGATGCAAGTTTAGTATCTAGACATGCGTGTTAGCATACCCAGTCTACGTATACAATTTGCATCACAGCTAGCGTACGGTGTGCCAGCGAACCCGGATCGTTATCAGGACCCAAAGGGCTGACCACACGACGGGAGTAACTTGAATCGATTGATTGAGTTGAATACAAGTCTTGGTGGGGTGATTCGCTGTGCTGATGTCACAAGAGATCAAAGTGATTAGAGGGTGCGATATTTTAAAGGGAAATAATGAACTTTTTCCACAAAAATGGAGTTATTACTTGAAATCGACAGACGAGACGAAAATATATTAGCCGTTT
This sequence comes from Chirona hameri, assembly GCA_036785665.1. Taxonomy (NCBI): domain Eukaryota; kingdom Metazoa; phylum Arthropoda; class Thecostraca; order Balanomorpha; family Balanidae; genus Chirona; species Chirona hameri. The sequence goes on from JAXIVJ010000912.1 coordinate 4,496, forward strand.
TCACGAAGGATTATTGCGCTGAAAAGTTTCTGAGAAGAAAAAAAATCTGAAAAGTTTCTGAGAAGTTTTGGTATAGAAGTCTTAGTATATTATACATTCCAAGAAATAAATTACTGATTTAGGCGATATTAATACTATTCAATAGTTATGGAAACATGTATTGAGCTCATAACAAGTTTATGATACAAAATTGGCCGTTTTTAAAGAACATATGCGTCACTCTAGAGTCCATTCGTTCAGTTTAGCATACCGTCATACTATAGTTACTAAATCTGGCAGCGTCATGGATCACAGGTCGGTCTGCGCATGCGCAGTGATGTGCCAGCATATATTCACCACCGCTTCCGACCCGCATGCCTCACGCGCATAGACAAAGCCAAGTCACACAGGCCGGCCGCCGGATTGGGCCGGATTGGGCGAGTCCATTGCGTCCAATTGTGTCACACGCCACATAATGTTCTGAATCGTTCTGAAGTTTTGACAAGTTTCAGTCGGTGGAGATCTGGGCATCACAACTAACCTATCAATACTGGTCTTGCTTATTACCACCAAACCGCAATGTTGTCAACATTATACCTATTCCTACCAACATATGGACAAGTTTCACGTCACAATGGACAAGTTTCACGTTGTGGGTTTTTTGGCTTAAAATTAAGAAAACAAATATAATATACTAAACATTGTATAATTTTGTCGAAAGATGCATAGTTGCAGTAAAAACAAATTAACAAAGTTTGCAAAAATCCATTGTTAAAAAATGTTCTTGATGCGCAAACGGTCATGACGTCACACATGATGTTTGGCCCAATTTGGCCATAGTTGATCAACAGCACCCAATGTGTTCTCGCGCTTTATTACCATATAGTATTTAGTATGCATAATTCATTTTCAGTTTCATTATTATATCATCTTCTTTTTCGTTCGCAGCGGCGTGGATTTCGTCTAAGCTAAGTTGCAAAGGTGGTGATAGTGGCTCATGATGGCAGCTTCGCACGCGGCCTACACCACGGTCACCGCTGGAAAGGTAAGCATATTTCTTAACTTCAATTGATTGCACATGACAGTGAAACATTTTGTGAGAGCCGTTTAAAGTGAATGATATATGTACCGTAAAAATTATCGCCTATAACTTCGCCAAAGTTTGCATACCATATGTATGTAACTGTTAATAAATATTCGCTAACTAAGGTAGAATTTTACATAATGGCGGCCCAACCAGACCGTAACCATGTTTTTCATAGGGTTATCATTTTGCAACTACCCAATAGATGTGTTAGAAACTTTGCACACAACATTTCTGGTGTTTTAAAAGTTGCATATTGAATATACAGCCTTTGGTCTCCTGCTGCCTGCTCGGTGGCAGAGGAGCGCGTGAGTGAATGTCCTTGTATCACTGGCGGATCCAGGGGGGGGGGGGGGGCAGCAGGGGCAAAAGCCTTCCCCCATTCCAAGCTCGACAGGGGCGGCAATATAAATTAGCCCCTCTCCCCCCCAAAAACAAATCTGCTGAAACTGGCGATGAAAAATGGGTGCTGCCTGCGAAAAAAAACTTCTTGCGAAATAAATAAATATGTTTTGCCTCGTTCGTGTTTCCTCTATTTCGTAGCATTTTGGTAGCAGTAGGGATAGGGAAAGTGGCGCGTCTGCCCACTGGTGGATCCAGGGGGCGGCAGAGGCAAAAGCCCCCCCCCCTCTCCCATCCCACGCTCGACAGGGGCGGCAATAGAAATTAGCCCTCTTCAAAATCTGCTGAAACTGGCGATGAAAAATGGGTACTGACTGCGAAAAATAACCTTTTGCGACAAAAAAAAAATCGCTATTTTTTCCCTTGTTCGTGTTTCCTCTATTTTGAAGTATTTTGGTAGCAGGAGGGCAAGTGGCGCGTGCATATTTGGAAATGTCGAATACAAAATCCAGAACCATCATACTTAATTAAGTAGCCATAAGTCAGCCAAAACTAAAGATATTGCTTTGAAATTCGGTGTGGGTATTGTCTATACTTCGTTCTCCAATATATATTCCGGTTTTTGAACATGTTTGACAATTTTTATTTGGTGGATTTTTTAATATAATTTGTTTTCTTCATAATATCATATAAAATATCAAATCATATGAAAAGGCCGGAATATGTATTGGAGAACCAAGTATGGACGTTGTCCAAGCCAAATGTCAAAGTAATATCTTGAGCGTTGACGGACTTATGACTCCCTAAGCAGTGGCGTACGCAGACATTCACAAAGGATCAGGTCATTGCCTTGAGGGGCGCCACCCGATCGACAGGGCCGCCACCAATATTGGCGAAATTGTTCAGGGGGGCGCCTCTCCTTCCGCACTGTGCGGAAGGAGAGTCACTGGTCGGAGGGGCACCGTCACTCGCCAAAGAGGGGCAGTCACTAGTCGGAGGGGCGCCGTCACTCGCCGGAGGGGCGCCGTCACTAGCCGGAGAGGCGCCGTCACTCGCCGGAGGGGCGTGGTCACTGGCCGGAGGGGCGCTGCCACGGGCCGGAGAGGCGCCGTCTATGGCAGGGGACGCCCTCACTGGCCGGGGGCGCCGTCACTGGCCACAAGAGTGCCGTCACTGGCCGGGGGAGCGTCCTCACTGGCCGGAGTGGCGCCGTCACTGGCCAGAGGGGCGTCGTGACTGATCGGAGGGGCGCCAGCTTTGCATGGGCACCTCGGGTCCAAAGGACCAGGTCATGACCTGCTTGACCTGATAGTTGATACTCGGTACGCCACTGTCCCTAAGTATGATGGTCCTTGACTTTATATTCGACATTTCCAAATATGCGTGGCGGGTCTGGCGCTATTTTCGATCTGGAGCGATTCCTGCAACCAACGTACGTTAAAAAAACGTCGCGTTTTGGCGACAAAGTTTATAGCGCTGAATAGCGTGCGTGGAACGCATTTCGACAGTATTTGAGGAATTGTGACTGGGACTTGGGTATCGTTGTTTTCCTGTTCCTGTAAACATGTAGCCAAATCAAATTCACACTTTGCGAATTTGTTAGTAAAGTTAATATTTTGCATTGGTTATTTTACATTAATATAGCTTGGGATAGCTACTTTGGCCTCAGGTCATATCCAGACTCAAGTAATTTCAGGTACCAATTTTAAATCTGACACCCATTTTGCACCATGCTTAGGTACTTATCCCGGTGCATTTTGTGGGTACTAAGAGTAGAGGTGTCACAATTTTTAGCATTTCGAACAAGTCAAGATCAGACTCAGCATGAACTCAGCTACAAAAAAAAAAATGTTTGAAAGCGACAGAAGAGGTAAAATTGGGGGTTGTCTGGTTTTACCACTGGCGAATCCAGAGGAGTGGGGGCATTAGGGGAAAATGCCCCCCTCCCCCACAGGAGCATCGCGGGCATTCAATACAAGGATGTCCCCCGCCCCGCGTGTTCCTGCATTGGCTGTAAGAAGTGATAATTAGGAAGAAAAAAATCCCCCCGGTCAATGATTTTATCTTGACACCACTACCCCCCCCCCCCCCCCCCCCCAGCTCAACGATTTTTCGCGTTGACGACCCGACTCCAACCCCCCCCCCCCCCCGGTCAACAACTTTTCGCTGCTGAAGCGGAGCGAAATTTTACCCCCCTCCCCCCCATTCTCGGACCCTGACCTCCACTCCGCCAGTGACCTCCACTCAAACCAAATATTTTAAACTTTAAAAATGTTTACTGTACTACATACAAATACGAACAGTACTGTTGTAGATTGTTACACAACTGTATTGTGTTATTATATAAGGAGTGGTGCTGGTAGTGAGCCGTGATCATTGAATATCTGTTTCTCGTTCCTGTCTTTTAGAAACCCCCTGCGGACAGCAAAGTGGGGTCTTCACGCTTGGGTTCATGAAAGCGAACGCCCAGAATCTGCCCAGAGTGGATATGGTGATGGTTTTGCAGTTTTTCAACAGCAGCAGGTGCTACATTCAGCCCGGTTGTCAGCATTCGAAGCTCGAAAGGTAAGCTACAGATCTACTGGATACACCAGCGGTATATGAGACGACACTGTCTGACAATATCATCACTACTGCTGACAACTCTTCAACGCAGCTTTGTTATATCTTTTTATTTAACATAACCGCATTGCGTACTTTGCTGCAAGCGCGGCGTGCCGGCCCTTTGAAAATGAAATACCTGGAAGCAGACTGCTTCGCAATGTACATGTGTAATGCGGTGCAGTATCTGCGAGTGCTTTAGCCTGTATAGTGTATACGGCATACATTTGCATGTTTCTGTTCAACGCCAAGCTAAGGTGGGCCGAGCAGTGTCAGTGAAATTTCAGACTGACACGCCTGTGGGCAGGAGCAGGCTTTGACAGCGTTTTACCACTCACAGGCAACACGATCAAGAGTGTTTTTATTTGCTGATATTTGTCTCATGTTGCCACCGGCAGGTCGAAAGGAGAGAACTACAGGTCCGATGCGGTTGGGTATGTCCAGCTAGAGCGTGACGGGACCACCTGTACCATCTACGCCAGGGTAACACCCGAGACACACGTAAAGAGCAGGGCCTACGCCGTCCAGGTCTCCATCGACGAGACGGGGGAGCGCATTGTTAGTGCAAGCTGCCTGGACTGTGTGGCGGCCGCTGGTGGTTGCAAGCATGTGGCTGCTGTTCTTGGATGGCTGAACAGCAAAAGCTCTGTGGGTAGTGTAACCAGTACGGAGTCGTACTGGAAGAAGGCCCGTCTTTCGTGTGTCCCAGCGGAACTCAAGTCCGCCGACGCAGCAGCGCTTAGGCCAAAGCGGAGGCGGCTGAATGCACACTTTACAACAGGGGTGGACTTCCTGACGGATGTAATTCAAGCGGGCACCTCCAGAAACTGCACTGGTCTGCTCTTTGATCATTTCGGCGACAGATGGGATCGTCGTAGTGTTAGGGAGCTGGGTGTGGACCAGCTACTACACACCTTCGTGTCCAGAAATTATGATGCGGACGAAGGTGAACCTCAGTCTGCAGCATCATGTCTGTCCTTTTGCTCCGCTCGCATGTCGTCAGCCCTGAGCTTGCATGTAGAAGCGGAGACGAAGGGTCAAAGCGATTCGTCGCTTTGACACGCTATGCGGTTCGGGCGCGTGACGGCGTCGAATGCGTACGGGCAAAGTACCGGGCTCACCTCAAGATGTTGATGACTCTCACCAGGGCAGAGCGTGCCTTCTTTTGTGTGGCGCACCCTGACTTTGAAAAAGAAGACATGTCCGCATCGTGGAACTGCGCACGAACAGCAACTATAGCAATGAGCTGTGTGCCAAGTGTATAAAGTTCTGGGGGAAGGCCATCTTCCCAAAGCTCGTTAAGGCATACATAGACGTGTAAATGTGGTGTCGCGAGCTGCTGTGCTTGCTTTTCAACGTTACCATGACACTACCATTCCGCATGTTCGCCTCATTATAATCGACGGACTTCGGTCCCGGTGCGTTCTGAGCGCCGGTAATGTCGGAGCTCAATTATAGTTTTCTGCTGGCAGTTGGACGGCCGACCGCGGACTCGTGCTGTGCTTGTTGCTTCGTGCTTGTGCTGACTCGTGCTGTGCTTGCGGCCGGACGCGGACTTGTCCTGGTTAGGGATCCGTTGAACATGGCTCAGCATCAGTTCAAGATGGATAAATACAGTTCCAATCCACTTGCAGTCTTTTCAATCGCGATGGTAGCGTAGAAGTTTTTATTATCTCCCTTTTGTAACTTGTCTGCACTGAAATATGCACTACACTTTAAGCTCGTCATTTTTATAGTAAATGTCATGCATATATCACCGCCGTTGTAATATTTGCATTGACTATCCTCCAATCTGAGAACATATCATATGAGAAATGTTCCCAGCACGAAAACGTGCCCAGCATAGCTTGTTGATCATATATAATTATGTCCCAATTATCTGGAGTTTTCTGGCTGCAGGTACCAACACCAATAGCGTGCCCGTGCGCACCCCTCCCCACCCATACATAGCCATGTCGCTTCATGCAAAGAGAGACCAGTTCACCTGTTAACCCGTTAGCACATTTATATAATTGTTTTCGAAAGGCAGCTCTCGGAAGCAGATTAATGCCGATCCCCTGAAAGAAGCGCCCTGTTTAAATGCTCATGTGCATAGTGCATATTTACTGGGATAACTGGGCCTTTACATTCGTGGCGGAAATATAGACAGGCAGGCCTTAAAGGGAAATAATAACCTTTTTCCACAAAAATGGAGTTAGCACTTGAAATCGCCAGACGAGACCAAAATATATTGTAAATTCATCACATTTTGCATGAAAACTTTCCTACCGAAAGATATTTCAAGTTAAAGTTGATAAGCGTTCCACACTTTTAACGACCGGTACTTGCAAGTACTTTTGGTCCTCATCAAACTGCGGGCTTTTCCCGTATTGTTTTTTTAACGCAATGGAGTGGAAAATATATTGTGCGTTCTACTCGTTGTGATTATATGCCCGGCGATCTTCTAAAACTAACAGCGATTGGAAAAAGTGGCAATAAAATCGGAAGCTCATCGATGCACATCAACGGCGGCATAGTTAGTGGTTGCGACCCTCAATTTTTGAAAATCGATTCATTTGTTTTCAACATTAGGAGTATTGTATAATTTGTATGTGGCTGTATATAACACTATGCTTTATATTATCATGAACAATATTAATTTTTCCCAAAAAAACTAACAAACAATAACACAAAACTAGCAATTAAATCGGAAGCTCATCGATGCACATCGACGGCGACCTATTTAGCGTCGGCGATTTGTTTACAAAGTCATTGTCATGCTTCTCGGCGCACTTAACCATTGTGGCGAGTTGTAGCGAGTAGCGCTTTCGTTCTCCATGGCAACCAGGCGTGAGCCAATGAAAAGCCAGAACGTATTCCCTTTCTGGCTTTTGATTGGCTAACGCCTGGTTGCCATGGAGAACGAAAGCGCTACTAGCGCTACTAGCGTGTGTCCGAGCAGCGCTCAGTTTGATCGGAAACGTCACAGAGCCTCCAAAAATACCGTGCACTCGATGTAAACAATGGTAGGGAAGGTCGAATTTGTCAATGACCTTCGTGAAGTACACAAGGTACTTGTTTTGTATTTTTTCCAAACTTACAACTTTCAATATGGGAATAATTTTATTTAATTCTTAAATTTAAATAAAATAATTGTAAAATCATAGCGGAAGCCTAAGAATTTGTTGCTAACAAAATCAAAAGGTCATTATTTCCCTTTAAATAGTAATATAGATGACTCCCGGATCACGGATGTGGGATATTCATATTTCTGGAAATATACAGCACTTTACGCATGACAAACGATGATTATAGATGATCATGTAATGGTACTTGCATCAAAATGGTCACTACAGCAGACGATGCCACTGGAGCCAACAATCGGGCCACTTCTGTGAGCCGCAGCACACCACAGTCTTCTTTTCTTGTTTGACATTGGAAGGCCGATAAATACCGCATTTGACGCACTGAATATTTAATTTTTACATTTTGGAACAAAACAGTAATAATATCTGCGTTTTTTCCGTCCATTTTTACTACAATGACAAGCTAAGCTAATGACAAGCTGAATCTCTGACAACCAGTAAGGCGCCGTAGTTGGCGAAGAACGAGCGCGCGCGAAGGATGTATGGCGAATTTCAACTCCATCGGGTAAGTAGTTTCTGAGATACACAAAAGGGTGCGCACGTGCGCACGTGCAGAGGCAACCCACCCATGACTTGTGGAAAAGTGGCGGCTGAGAGGTCCCTAACCGCATACCAAATTTGAACAAAATCGTCTCAGCCGTTCTTGATATATGGAATAGGGGTTTGAACGTGCGAACGTGCTGAGGCACGATATCCCTGACTTGTGGGAAGGCGGCGGCTGAGAGGACCCTAACCACACACCAAATTCGAACACAATATGCTCAGCCGTTCCTGAGATATAGAATAAGAGTGTGCAGGTGCGCACGTGCAAAGGCACGTGCGGCTCAGCCGTTGCAGAGTTTTTGCGAGAAAACACTTTTCAACACCCATCACGCGGCACGCGCCACGCGCAGTGGTAGTCACCCACATGACTCAGCACCGATCTCAAATAGGGTAGGTTGGATGGGGCTGCTCAGCAAAGAAGTCAGCTTGTCAATCGGACGTGTGGTTGCAGATATATGAGCTTCTCAAAAGCGTCGCCACGGGTCGGGTCGGGCCGGGCCGGGCCGGGCCGCTCATATTCATATTTTTTTATCTCCTATATACCACGGAAAGACGAGCGAGCGCGAAACGCTCGCTCGTAATACAAACAAAACGCCCGCTGGCCTACTAATGGCATTCGTCGGATTACACAAACATCATGTGTGACGTCACATGATGATGACCAATCAGAGGTCAACACGTTGACATATAATATTTAGTTTGTTATGGTATTTATACAACTTTTTGAGAAAAATGAACATCACCATTGTCTTTTTCATGAAAAAAATTATAATAAAAGTTTTATAAAAGTATATGGTTGCATGACATGAAACTAGTCCATTCTGAGGGATATTTCAAGACAAAAATGGCGTGTAAAAGTTGTGTGGTTAAGGAATGGATCGTCGAACTAAGACTTCTATACCAAAACTGGTTAACAAATGTCAGAAACTTTGCAGAGTCTTGGAGCGCAGTAATCCTTCGTGAAAACAGCTATTGTAAATTTATAACATTTTACATATAAACAATCCTACCGAAAGATATGTCAACTTAAAGTTGATAAGCGATCCACGCTTATAACGGTCGGTACTCACACCTGCTTGGTAACGAATTTCGGTGTTCACCAAAATCCGGTATTGCTTTTGGACGAAATGGTATGGAAAATATGCCTACCACTCTGTTTATCGTGATTATGTGCCCTACTGCCCTTAAAATCTACAAACATTGAATACAAAGACATCCAAATTAGCAGTTAACTTATGCACCAAAGGACGGCCTAGTTAGTGGTTGCGACCCTCAATTTTTTGAAAATTGGTTGATGTATTTTCAGCATTAGGAGTTTTGTTTTGTTTTGCCTCTGGCTGTGTATAGCACTATACTTAAGCTCATCATTAAAAATACACATTTTTCACAAACATATATCATCATGAAACAATGAAAAATGGCAATGAAATCGGAAGTTCACTTATGCACCCAACGGCGACCTATGTTGGCGATTTGTTTCATTCACCAATCAGGGACGTTGTCACGCTTCTTGGCGCACTTACTTCATTTCTGGCCCTATGACCTATTTACAAATCAACGTTCAAACCAGAGATAGTGATGGATCATACTGTTTGTCACCATATATAAGAACATATTTTTAATTTCCCAAAATGCAATTTTCGAAATAGAAAAAAGTTGTTATTTCACTTTTAAATTGAGACGCGAGCAATTTGATACCATACATGTGTAATAAAATAATGCAGATAAATCATTCAAAAGATCATTATTTCCCTTTAAGATATTATAATGATAAGATAATGTCATTTGAACCCATATGTTCCCTACCTTTAGGGAATATATTAGCCTTTTCACGAAGGATTATTGCGCTTAAAATATTCTGGAACATTTCTGAAAGTTTTTCAAAGTTTTAGTAGAAAAGTCTTAGTATATTATACATTCCAAGAAATAAATTACTGATTTAGGCGATATTATTATTATTCAATAGTTATGGGAACATGTATTGAGCTCATAACCAGTTTATGATACAAAATTGGCCGTTTTTAAAGAACATATGCGACTAGAGTCCATTCGTTCAGTTACGCATACCGTCATACTAGTTACTACATCTGGCAGCGTCATGGATCACAGGTCGGTCTGCGCATGCGCAGTGATGTGCCAGCATCGATTCGCCGCCGCTTCCGACCCGCGTGCCGCACGCACATGGACAAAGTCAAGCCTCACAGCCCGGCCGCCGGGTTGGGCTGCGGAGGCGAGTCTATTGCGTCTAATAGCGTCACACGCCACACAATCTTTCTGAATCATTCTAAGTTTTAAAAAGTTGCAGTCGGTGGAGATCATCACAACTGACCTATCAATACTTATTATACTAATTAACACCAATCCGCAATTTTGTCAACATATTATATTCTTATCAACATATAACACATTTCTGAAGGACATTTCTAGCCAAAAATCGCATGTAAAAGTTGTGTAGTTAAGGAATGGATCGTCGAAACTTTAAAAAAAACTTTTTAAAAAGTTTTAACCCTATTTGTAACAGGGGGGGGCGGATTCCGCCCCCCCCCCCCCTCATCTTTTTCGCAGATATCTCCAGAACGGCTGGGAACAGGCCCATGAAATTTTGGGACTTTTCATAGAATTGAACTCCGCATTTGGAGTCAAAATTTTGAGTTCTTAACCTGAACAGAGGCGGTTCTAGGGCACAGTTTTGGGTGGGTTCGGAGGCGACATTTGGCGATAATACGGAAATGCGATCTTCACGGTTTCTTCCTAACTGCATCAAGTATGAAGGAGTTATATCGGCTTACGGGGATTGCAACAAGTGCAAATTAGTTGATGTTAATGAAATATCATAAAAATTGCATGGCAGAGGTGGTTTCAGGGGCTTGAAAAGGGGGGGGGGGGGGTTCCAGGAAGTATTCAATGCTAGGCGGGAAGCCAATAGAGCAATGTAAGGGGCATTTATAGCTATCAAGATGTAAAAGATAGCTTCTGCTTCCATTATTTGCATAATGTATTACATATAGAGTTTCAGGGGCGTGTTCAGGAACATGAAAAGGGGGGTGACTGGCATGGTGATGACAATATGCCTGCGATAACGGCGCAATATACGTTTAGCTTATAATGATATATGCACATATGAGACCAGAAAAAGGAATAAAGTCTTTTTTTGCAGAGGCGCGCTCAGGAATGGAAGAAAGGGGGTCATATTATTGCAAGGAAACTAAGAGGCATGGGCGTACAATGACATACCATACTGCAGTTTTCGGATGAAACACGCACCACAGGCTACTCTACGAACGATTATAAGATACTAGGCGAGTCCAGGTAGGGTAAAAAGGGGGGTAAGCAATGTTAATTGAAGTTGTAAGTGAAATAGTCACTGTTGACTAGTTAGTATTATAATAGCGGATAATATACTTATCAAAAGGTCTTGCGCCGCCCCAGTTTGGATCCTGGATGCGCCTATGATGAAGTACAACATGCAAAAAGGAACTATCCACGATCAGTAACATATTTATAGTGCTGGGTAGCAACTTGTCTGCGGTTAATATTTTCCCCCAAATTTACCCCCTTTTTCACTAACCTGGTACCGCCTATGGCAAAAAAAAGACGATTTATAACTGTTTTGTCTAATGTCTCAATCACATACCATTTCATTTATCAAAAAAACAACATCAAAAAATGGTTTTATTACGCATTTACTTCACCCCCATATTGAGTGACCTGCACACGCCTATGATTTTTGCATTTTCAAACGTCACCGTCATATATAAATTTCCAATTCAATCTCTATCGATTCCTATATTAGTTGTGTTAAAATCGGTCGATAAACATGAAAGCTATGTTGGATCAAAAATACCACTAAAATTTGTAGTTTTTGCCCCCCTGTTGCCCCCCTATCCCAATTTTGTATTTGTTTTATTTTTATAAATGTAGATCGGGTTGAGGGGAACTAAACACCGTTTCATTTGTGAAAATCGGACGGGTAGATCTCGAGATCTCCGGGGGGCGGAATCCGCCCCCCCCCCCCTGTTACAAATAGGGGTAGCCAGGAGCCTGTTACAAATAGGGTTAAAAAGTTGCGCACAATAATCCTTCGTGAAAACGGCTATTGGTTCGATTGATATCAGATGATATTGTGAATATTGTCGTTCTGTTAAATTGGTGTTCTCAAGTCAAAGAAAATAAATCAAAATGTGTGAAACGCCAAACTGGTCAAGTCACTATGATATGTCTGTTTCTTTTACTTTTCATGACCCCAAACCGTATTTTTTCGTTTCCTTTTTTATGATAATTAAAATAAGATGACTTATGTTGGGTAGCATGTTGGCCAACATATATGACGCCATCATCGTATTTGAAACATAAGCAGCGGAAGTAGCGCTATTGTGCGATGCGTACATAGGCGCTATTCCTTTTTCAATCATGAGTATGCCATTTAAAATCACGTAACAATCCAATGCTAAGGTGAGGAAATGAAGTAACCCTGAAGCAAATTGATGTAAAATCTAAAAACTCATGGTACATTTTTAACAATTAAGAGAACATGTTTTTATTCAGGATGGAAGTTCCCAGCGCCATCAGTAACGTGGAAGTCTGTAAGATGCAACAGTATTTTTGTTGCACCTCATAGACTTAAAACGCATTTAAGAAGAAAAATACCATAATTGAAGCATGACAGCTTACGCTCAAACCAACTTACACAGTAACTGATCCTGCGCCATGCTATTATGGAAAGCCCCAAATCACAAAGAACACATGATGTGTCTGGACACACTCTGAGTCTGAACATTGACTGGACACACTCTGAGTCTGAACATTGACTGGACACACTCTGAGTCTGAACATTGACTGGACACGCTCTGAGTCTGAACATTGACTGGACACACTCTGAGTCTGAACATTGACTGGACACGCTCTGAGTCTGAACATTGACTGGACACACTGAGGCTGAACATTGACCATTGCGTGACGACCATCGCAAATACATCTCCGCACTTCAGACTGAGTGTATTGCAGTTATCGAGGCTGGTTCTGCATTACGGGTCGGAAGGCGGACCCTTTTCGTGACTTTCTCCGACTCTGAAAGATCGCGTCCTGACGGGGCGTTTTTTTTGGTGAAGGAGAGCCGTGACCTCCGTTTCAACTCGGGCACAGAGAATGGGCAGTTGTATCAGTAGCCACAACACGTCTACCAAGTCGATACTTTCTTCAGCTACAACTGAAACCAACCGGCTCCAACTCCGGCAGTCACAGCTATGAGGGCGCGTGTAACGCTGTCACTCCAGACTTGACCAACGGAGAACCTTGTGACGAAGAATAATCAACCTTGTATTAATGTCGTGACGTACAATATTCAGTCTTGTATTTGCCTTGTCCGACGGAAGCCGAAACTGCGGCTCCTTTAAATAACACAATCCATAATTAGTTGTTTGGATCTAATATGACCTCGTTATCTCGTCTTCCGGTTTCTGTGACACACAAGACAATGTCTGTGCTCACGGCCCGAGTCGAGACTCACGGTCCGAAACGAACTCACGATCTGTAACGAAACTGGCGACCCCAAACGGCTTTATAGCAATAGCATTTTGTCCGAGACTCGGTTTTCTGTGCCAGGGCTCACGGCAGTCCGTGTGGGGACTCACGGCAGTCTGTGTCGGGACTCACGGCAGTCCGTGTCAGGACTCACGGCAGTCCGTGTCAGGACTCACGGCAGTCCGTGTCGGGACTCACGGCAGTCCGTGTCGGGACTCACGGCAGTCCGTGTCAGGACTCACGGCAGTCTGTGTCGGGACTCACGGCAGTCCGTGTCGGGACTCACGGCAGTCCGTGTCGGAACTCACGGCAGTCCGTGCCGGGACTCACGGCAGTCCGTGTCAGGACTCACGGCAGTCCGTGTCAGGACTCACGGCAGTCCGTGTCGGGACTCACGGCAGTCCGTGTCAGGACTCACGGCAGTCCGTGTCGGGACTCACGGCAGTCCGTGTCGGGACTCACGGCAGTCCGTGTCGGGACTCACGGCAGTCCGTGTGGGGACTCACGGCAGTCCGTGTCGGGACTCACGGCAGTCTGTGTCGGGACTCACGGCAGTCTGTTTCGGGACTCACGGCAGTCTGTGTCGGGACTCACGGCAGTCTGTGTCGGGACTCACGGCAGTCTGTGTCGGGACTCACGGCAGTCCGTGTCAGGACTCACGGCAGTCTGTGTCGGGACTCACGGCAGTCCGTGTCGGGACTCACGGCAGTCCGTGTGGGGACTCACGGCAGTCCGTGCCGGGACTCACGGCAGTCCGTGTCAGGACTCACGGCAGTCCGTGTCGGGACTCACGGCAGTCCGTGTCAGGACTCACGGCAGTCCGTGTCGGGACTCACGGCAGTTTGTTTCAGAACTCACGGCAGTCCGTGTCGGGAATCACGGCAGTCCGTTTCACGGAAATCCGTGTCAGAACTCACGTGGCAGTCCGTGTCGGGACTCACGGTGATTCGTGTCGAGACTCACGGCAATCCGTGTCGGCACTCACGGGGCAGTCCGTGTCGGGGGTCACGGGACAGTCCGTGTGGGGACTGACGGCAGCCGTGTCGGCGTCGGCTCTCACCTGCGGTCAGGAGACTCGCCGCCAGAACAGCAGAGTAGCACCGGGCCAGCAGTGTCACCATAGTGGAGCTCGGGACCGCACGGCGGACTGCGCGCAGGACGGGCCGGGCGGGGGCGGCGGGGGCGGGACGGCGGTGTGCGCGCGCCACGCGCACCCTTCTCACATGCTCTCCGGGCACGATCCGAGGGCCACTGAGCCGGGCGCCGGCCGCCGGCCACTATATAGCCCACCGGAATCGATGCCCAGGGTACGGCCAGGACCCGGGAGCAGCGGGCCGTCTGTTCGAGGGGAACTCCAGTCGGACCGTATCCTTACTGCCACTTCCCGCAACTCGAGGCATATCACCTGAGACGGGGCATCGTATTTAAAAAAGGCAACTGATGACGTCAGTTTTTTTATATTTTGCTATCAATATTTTGATTATTTATAACTTACCATCATTTATCCGAGTTTTGCCTTCCTTCCTGGAACCGTTGGCGGGATAAAAAAAATAGTTCGGTAAGTGCAAAACTGAAAAATATGTCAGTTATGTATAAAATATAATAAAAATGTAGGCAAAATGTCTTTAAAACTATGCCCGTCAATATGTCAGTTTGGTATGCATGTGTGGACTGTGGATGCATTTATATATGCATGTATAAATACATTTCCGTCTTTGGAACGACAAGAACGAGAATCCATATTCACAAGAACGACCTACCTGTAATGTCCAACGCTAATATATTAAGAAGGTGGGGATAACAATGACAAACACATATGGACTCACACTCACACAATCTTGCATCTGCGTCAGGCTCCAAGACGGCACGGTTAAGCTAACTGGCATGCAGTTAACCCTATTCCCTGCGGGGGAAGATTCTGCCACCCCCTCCCCCGGTGTTTTTAACTTGCCGCTTCTAAACCGTTAGGCCTAGCGTCTTGAAACTTTGTGAATTTTCCTAACTTTGAATGGCGCGTGTGGTGTCAAAATTTTGAGAGATAAAAAAATCGGGCCAGCAGAGGCCGTGCCAGGCTCCTGTTTTGGGGAGGGTGTTACGAATGCGGTTGTGCGGCGTATACTTTCTTCGTAGTTTTCGGTGCAATAAATGCGTCAGAAACATTTTCAATGCAATATTCATCATACATACTGGGATTATACATGTTTGTTGGCAGAGGCGCACTCAGGTACAATAAATGGGAGATGATACCATACCTTAAATTAGGTCCAACTTCAAATTAGTAAGATGATAAAATCGTTACTCGCATGGTGCCCCCACGTTGTTTTCCTGGATCCGCCTATACGCAATATATTAAATTTTACAAATTACAGCAAGTAATGCCCACATGTGACGTTCATATCGTCCCAAACAATCACGAACAGCACAAATTTGTTATCAGAAAATGCCCCCATTTTACATCCCCTGAATACACATGTGATTTGTATTTTGGTATTATCTTTTGGTATATTAAATATCAGTATATTTGAAGCTCAAAAACGTTTAGGGCATGCAAATCGGCCAAACGACATGGCGGCAATGACATTAAAAAAAAAAGTTTTGTTTTGCCCCCTGACCCCCTATTTTTGAACAAAAAATAAATGTATGGCCCTTCAAAGAAAGATCTTGTCATGACAAATCGAATGGCGATGGTTTTTCCCATCGAAATCGAAAAGCGGTTCTCAAGATCTCTGGGGGGGCAGAATCTGCCCCCCCCCCTCCCCCACAGGTTAACGTAATTGTGGCCGCCCGCAGGGAATAGGGTTAATTCAGTTCTGAGGCGAGTGTCGCACCGGGTGGAACAAGATATTTTGAGTCAGAATAAATTGCGTTGGATGTTAAAGGGACATTATCACCTTAACATTAGTTTTGAGTTGAGATAGCCAAGTTAGTGGCTATGCAGTGCAATTTAGGAAGGATCATTTAACACAAACACAGTTATCTGGTCTTAGAGAAATTGAAGTTTGATTTTTACATTTGGGCCTTAGTAAGGCCCACCCTTATTTGGTAGTTTTGTTCCGATGACGTGATCTCTCGTCACCGCCGTGTGTACCTGTTTAGAGATAAACCTTGAGGGTCTGGTTTGTTTTTATTTTCTATGATCGCGAAGTTCGATGGATCAGTGATGCGTCACGCCGTGCTGACATTTGACTAGATCGGAGCTCAGTCAATAGTTTTGAATGTAAGTGGTTTTGATGTTTTGGATTTTAATGGAATAATAGTTTAAGAACAAAAATGCCTCGAATGCGCTGTGGTGTGTGCGGCGCAACAAATATATCAGCTACGGTGTTCAGGTGGGTGCGTCATGCTATTGCATTTATCAACAGGTACCTATTTTCCTATCAATATATTTCATAATTATGTTGTGATTTTCGTTTCAATAATTATTTTTCGAAAGCGCTTATTTTCGAAACTCGGGGATAAGAAAAGACTTGTTTGTTTTCAAGTCGCAAGAAGTGTCTGAAAACATTATGCCATATCATTTGGCAGCTTAAATGTTTTCTCTATTGCTCAATAATAACGTCATCACCCCAAATTTAAAAACTACTTTTTTATAAAGTCAAGTGGTTAATGGTTATTATTATTACTAATGGTTATTAGGCACTTCAAAAATAATAAAAAAGTATTATTGAAACAATACTTATATTTCCTCTGCTTCTAAACAATAGCGTCAATTGTGTCACAAAGACACAAATGCGGAGGCACCATTGCAAACTTACTATTATTGTGAAAAATTCGACTCAGATGATGTTCAATCTCTGCATGCATATGTATGCACTACAATGGAGACGAACTTTGCCTCGATCGCGGGACTGCACTTGTTAAGCGTCAGCGAGCTTTAACCCGCTCACACCGCACGCATGTTTATATCAATGCGTAAGTTACTTTATCAAGCGTACACATGTGATACAGCATCCGTTGGAAATCCGGCATTGCTTTGGTCAGACTCAAGGACCAGGGAAATCATATCCTGTTTTTACTTTTGGTACTGAACACCTTAACCAACCTTAACCAACCTTAACCAACTTTGACAAAGACGTGAGAGTCTCTTGAAAACAAATCTGAGAAGGTTGAATTGTTCTATAATGCCATTGGTCTATCGTTCGAGTGACCTGCAAGGGAATTCTTTAGAGAAGAGACAAAAATAAAATAAAACATTCTCTCGTCTTCACATATCTTCACTTTAAAACATGGGTTATTCCAAGGATGACAACTTCTGTGCAAGCGTTTTTAATTTCTTTGATACCAAAGTTTGACATTCTTATGTTGTGCTTTAGCGCTCGCTAAAACCATAAAATTGAGGTCCAAAATCATGCTAGCGTTCGCTGTTCATATCAGACATTTACACAATCTATTACTGGATTCAGCAGATATACAAGCTATTACTGGATTCAGCAGATACACAATATATTACTAGATTCAGCAGATACACAATATATTACTAGATTCAGCAGATAATCGCGTTGGTAGAAGTCTTCGAAATGGGTGCATTACACGTCTATTTAATTTAAATCCTACTGTAAAAACATATTAAAAAATGTTAACAGAATTTAGGAGGCCCTCGCCCATGGGTCAACGAACACATCAAATTGCGATACCAAAGACCTCAACAACCAACGCAGCAGTCCGGGGCGTGTGAGCTTAGGAAGCTCAGGCAGCTCGCCAGGCGTTGAGCCGAAGCGTTCGGTTCGGCGCTATTTGTACCAGGTCTCTCTCCGGGAATAAAAACCCTCTGATGGGGCGTGTCTCGACGGAGCTGGTTTGCCGTGCCGGCCGGAAGGCTCATTAGGCCGTGAGTCTGTCGGGGTTCTCTGGAGGAATCCCGCCCGTCGGCCCCGACCCGACCGAGATCAAACAAAAACGCCACTGCCACGGCCGAATCGGCGAATATTCGCGACCGACCGAAATACCGGACACTGTCGGCGTCCGAGAGTGCAGCGCGCCGCGGTCGCTTTCATCTCGCCTAACTAGGTTTCTCCGACCTTCTGGGAGCCGGCTTTGACCGCCAGGTTAATCACATCTGCATTATGCGCGACGGCTTCGGCGGCGCAGCGCCTTCCAGTACA
The DNA here is from genome assembly GCA_036785665.1 of Chirona hameri. Lineage (NCBI taxonomy): Eukaryota > Metazoa > Arthropoda > Thecostraca > Balanomorpha > Balanidae > Chirona > Chirona hameri. The sequence continues at coordinate 22,792 of JAXIVJ010000912.1, forward strand.
TGAGCAATGATCATTGAGCCAACAATGCCACCGCCAAGGTGTCCTGAAAAACGCATAGTCCTCGACTGACCTTGTGTTAATTAACAAACCGCCTATAAATGGAAAACATCGGAAATCCACCAATCCAGCGGGCGGGCATTCATCAATAACTTGAGACAGTGATCGAGGAGCGGTCAAAGGTTAGCTAAGCAGGCCGATGTTCGGAAGTCATTGTTCCGAGCTCGGTGGGCGAGCAGACCTGTGTGTTCACCGTACCAGCGACTGCACCGACGCTGGAAATGAAAAATATACAAAACTTGCAGCACTAATGCGAAAATTACCCTTTATTATGTAGAAGCGTCCACGGTGAAGTATAGTATGTGCATCGAAAGCCCCCGAACCTGTGGTTCCTGCCAGCTATGTATATTTATTTCGCAGTGTCATTGGAACCGTTCTCATGTTCGTGTAGCAAGTTTGTGTGCAATTTGTCCCCTCATCTTTGTACTGCGGTGGCCCGCGGCGGCCCGCGGCGCCGCTGGTGCTCTCCCCGTTGTACTGCGGCGGCCCGCGGCGCCGCTGGTGCTCTCTCCGTTGTACTGCGGCGGCCCGCGGCGGCCCGCGGCGTCGCTGGTGCTCTCTCCGGTGCGGCTGTCGCGTCGGCGGCTCGGCTCCGATCCTCGGGCAGAGACTCGCCGACACAGCCCAATATCCGGCCGAGATGGCCGCCTTTTTCTGTCAATTATTTCTCGCTGATTTGAAGGGACTTTACGGGATAAATGGTCGATGGTGGCGGCCGGCGGGCGGTGCCGGCGCTGGGCGGGGCGAGACGGGACCCCGGGGGCCGGGGCGCTAGGATCAACCCTCGCCGCGATATCATTCAATTGGCCACATTCAAAAGGCTCGCTGGCCCGCTCTTGATTTCGATACTGCGTAAAACCAACACCGATGTTTTTCTTGGCCGGCGTAGTTCGGTGGATAGAGAAATGATGAAGTTGGGAAATACTGAGGCGGAGATGTTAGTCTGGCACTTGAACCGAGTAGATTGGATACCGTTAACTGATTTTGTTTATACTTAGCCAGTGCAAAGTCAGGGACAGAGTTTCCTTTAAAGCTGTTGGGCTTAAAACCACCTTACTGTTTCACGCCACTCAATTTTGACAGATTTGAAAACATTTTAATACTAAAACAGGCTATTTTCGAGCTTCCTCCAACCAAATATATTTGCAATGCATGCGATTAGTATTGCGCTTAGAGGTAAAATTTGTTAACGCCAATCATTCTTAGAAAGGGGAAAAAAATGATTTCGTACAATTATTTATACCAGTGTTATCAGTACATGCTTCCGATCCAAATGAACCATTTCTACCCACTTCTAAGATTTAATTACAGCTTACTGCAGCTTGGTGATGCTTTTCACTAAGTAGTCTAAGAGTAAGAGTAGTCTCTCATTTAAAAGCACCATGCCATATAAATCGCAACGGATTAGTAGTAGCATAAGTAAGGTAGTATTTATCAGGCCAGTGACCTGCTGAGCTCCACTGCACTCGACATATGCTTATGTTTTGCGTCTGTTTATTGGATTTGGTCTGGTTTGAAATGGGGCGGTGGGCGGTGCAAGTGCGGCCGGGACGCGAAGTTTGACAGATTACGCTTCATAAAGTCGGGCCCGAGGGATCGGCCGGAGCAGCAGGCTGCAGCGCGTCGTCCGGCAGTTGGCCAGCGAAGGGGCCCGGTCATTGCGAGAGCGACGCGTGCCAGGCTATCAATCCGGCGATGGAGTGGGCGGGGGCGACGGCCGGCTCCGATCCGGTACATACCTGGCCGGCTCGAGGCGGCGGCTGCCGGGGAGTGCCGGGAGTGTCGGTCAAGGCGGCGGGCGTCCCGTGAATAAATATAGCCGAGACTCACAGAAACTGACCGGGGCAGTTCTGTCAGAAAGGTCAGCTAAAGGTCCCAAGCCGGCGTAGAGACATGCGAATAGTATACACAAATTATACATGATATAAGCTCGATGTGTGGAACGTCGGATTTTTTGGGGCGTATACGAGTCATAACAAAACTATGCTCCAGTCTAAAATAAGCCATATTTCGGTAAAATTAGAGTCTAATAAAAAAATGATGAGAATCTGGTCTAAGTCATTATCGACCATGAAAAGAACACCTTGAGTGGGAATGAGCCGACTCAGAAGTTTCAATTACCCCTCGAGTAGGAGTGGGGTCGGGGGTTAGACAGTTGAGTCAGAGTTTGATTCACCACAAATATCTGCTCTTGAGTCAATGTCTAGTCGAAGCCAAAATTAGACCGAGTCATTGAGCCGATCCAAAATACTGGGTCCGCAGCAACCCCGGAGACAGCAAGTGAATATTCTGTTTGTTTCTGTCTTACATTGACGGTATTCAGCTTGTTGCTCTGAATGCTTTGAATGAAGTTTGTAAAGTTCATGGAAGCCTGCTCAATGGATGCTTCTTTTGCTCCTCTTTCGTCTGACAACCAGAACAATACAACGTATTTCATTTGCATGCATTTTACAATCCAGACATATACATATTCGCACCTCTGCTTTGATGGCCGGGTACATAGCATGCATGACAACTGCTCAACAGACTTGAAAAACCTAACTATCCGCCATTGCAGGACGGGTTTCAAGCCAATATATCTTAAAGCTCATTAAATCCGACTGGCTAACTTGCACTGGCGCTGACATTCATCCTCCTTCACATTCTGCCCGGGTCTATCAAAATACTGATTGATTGTCTGATTGCAAACTAGTGCCGTGCCGGGTGTCTAGTCCAGTCCAGTAGCTGTCTAACCTCCCCACCCCGCCGTGCCGGGTGTCTAGTCCAGCAGTCCAGTAGCTGTCTAACCTCCCCACCCCGCCGTGCCGGGTGTCTAGTGCAGTCCAGTAGCTGTCTAACCTCCCCACCCCGCCGTGCCGGGTGTCTAGTGCAGTCCAGTAGCTGTCTAACCTCCCCACCCCGCCGTGCCGGGTGTCTAGTGCAGTCCAGTAGCTGTCTAACCTCCCCACCCCGCCGTGCCGGGTGTCTAGTGCAGTCCAGTAGCTGTCTAACCTCCCCACCCCGCCGTGCCGGGTGTCTAGTGCAGTCCAGTAGCTGTCTAACCTCCCCACCCCGCCGTGCCGGGTGTCTAGTGCAGTCCAGTAGCTGTCTAACCTCCCCACCCCGCCGTGCCGGGTGTCTAGTGCAGTCCAGTAGCTGTCTAACCTTCCCACCCCGCCGTGCCGGGTGTCTAGTGCAGTCCAGTAGCTGTCTAACCTCCCCACCCCGCCGTGCCGGGTGTCTAGTGCAGTCCAGTAGCTGTCTAACCTCCCCACCCCGCCGTGCCAAGTGTCTAGTGCAGTCCAGTAGCTGTCTAACCTCCCCACCCCGCCGTGCCGGGTGTCTAGTGCAGCAGTCCAGTAGCTGTCTAACCTTCCCACCCCGCCGTGCCGGGTGTCTAGTGCAGCAGTCCAGTAGCTGTCTAACCTCCCCACCCCGCCGTGCCGGGTGTCTAGTGCAGCAGTCCAGTAGCTGTCTAACCTCCCCACCCCGCCGTGCCGGGTGTCTAGTGCAGCAGTCCAGTAGCTGTCTAACCTCCCCACCCCGCCGTGCCGGGTGTCTAGTGCAGCAGTCCAGTAGCTGTCTAACCTTCCCACCCCGCCGTGCCGGGTGTCTAGTGCAGCAGTCCAGTAGCTGTCTAACCTCCCCACCCCGCCGTGCCGGGTGTCTAGTGCAGCAGTCCAGTAGCTGTCTAACCTCCCCACCCCGCCGTGCCGGGTGTCTAGTGCAGCAGTCCAGTAGCTGTCTAACCTCCCCACCCCGCCGTGCCGGGTGTCTAGTGCAGTCCAGTAGCTGTCTAACCTCCCCACCCCGCCGTGCCGGGTGTCTAGTGCAACAGTCCAGTAGCTGTCTAACCTCCCCACCCCGCCGTGCCGGGTGTCTAGTGCAGTCCAGTAGCTGTCTAACCTCCCCACCCCGCCGTGCCGGGTGTCTAGTGCAGTCCAGTAGCTGTCTAACCTCCCCACCCCGCCGTGCCGGGTGTCTAGTGCAGTCCAGTAGCTGTCTAACCTCCCCACCCCGCCGTGCCGGGTGTCTAGTGCAGTCCAGTAGCTGTCTAACCTCCCCACCCCGCCGTGCCGGGTGTCTAGTGCAGTCCAGTAGCTGTCTAACCTCCCCACCCCGCCGTGCCGGGTGTCTAGTGCAGCAGTCCAGTAGCTGTCTAACCTTCCCACCCCGCCGTGCTGGGTGTCTAGTGCAGCAGTCCAGTAGCTGTCTAACCTCCCCACCCCGCCGTGCCGGGTGTCTAGTGCAGTCCAGTAGCTGTCTAACCTCCCCACCCCGCCGTGCCGGGTGTCTAGTGCAACAGTCCAGTAGCTGTCTAACCTCCCCACCCCGCCGTGCCGGGTGTCTAGTGCAACAGTCCAGTAGCTGTCTAACCTTCCCACCCCGCCGTGCTGGGTGTCTAGTGCAGCAGTCCAGTAGCTGTCTAACCTCCCCACCCCGCCGTGCCGGGTGTCTAGTGCAGTCCAGTAGCTGTCTAACCTCCCCACCCCGCCGTGCCGGGTGTCTAGTGCAACAGTCCAGTAGCTGTCTAACCTCCCCACCCCGCCGTGCCGGGTGTCTAGTGGAGCAGTCCAGTAGCTGTCTAACCTCCCCACCCCGCCGTGCCGGGTGTCTAGTGGAGCAGTCCAGTAGCTGTCTAACCTCCCCACCCCGCCGTACCGGGTGTCTAGTGCAGTCCAGTAGCTGTCTAACCTCCCCACCCCGCCGTGCCGGGTGTCTAGTGGAGCAGTCCAGTAGCTGTCTAACCTCCCCACCCCGCCGTGCCGGGTGTCTAGTGGAGCAGTCCAGTAGCTGTCTAACCTCCCCACCCCGCCGTGCCGGGTGTCTAGTGGAGCAGTCCAGTAGCTGTCTAACCTCCCCACCCCGCCGTGCCGGGTGTCTAGTGCAGTCCAGTAGCTGTCTAACCTCCCCACCCCGCCGTGCCGGGTGTCTAGTGGAGCAGTCCAGTAGCTGTCTAACCTCCCCACCCCGCCGTGCCGGGTGTCTAGTGCAGCAGTCCAGTAGCTGTCTAACCTCCCCACCCCGCCGTGCCGGGTGTCTAGTGGAGCAGTCCAGTAGCTGTCTAACCTCCCCACCCTGCCGTGCCGGGTGTCTAGTGCAGTCCAGTAGCTGTCTAACCTCCCCACCCCGCCGTGCCGGGTGTCTAGTGGAGCAGTCCAGTAGCTGTCTAACCTCCCCACCCCGCCGTGCCGGGTGTCTAGTGCAGCAGTCCAGTAGCTGTCTAACCTCCCCACCCCGCCGTGCCGGGTGTCTAGTGCAGTCCAGTAGCTGTCTAACCTCCCCACCCCGCCGTGCCGGGTGTCTAGTGCAGCAGTCCAGTAGCTGTCTAACCTCCCCACCCCGCCGTGCCGGGTGTCTAGTGCAGTCCAGTAGCTGTCTAACCTTCCCACCCCGCCGTGCCGGGTGTCTAGTGCAGCAGTCCAGTAGCTGTCTAACCTCCCCACCCCGCCGTGCCGGGTGTCTAGTGCAGTCCAGTAGCTGTCTAACCTCCCCACCCCGCCGTGCCGGGTGTCTAGTGCAGCAGTCCAGTAGCTGTCTAACCTCCCCACCCCGCCGTGCCGGGTGTCTAGTGCAGTCCAGTAGCTGTCTAACCTTCCCACCCCGCCGTGCAGGGTGTCTAGTGCAGTCCAGTAGCTGTCTAACCTCCCCACCCCGCCGTGCCGGGTGTCTAGTGCAGTCCAGTAGCTGTCTAACCTCCCCACCCCGCCGTGCCGGGTGTCTAGTGCAGCAGTCCAGTAGCTGTCTAACCTCCCCACCCCGCCGTGCCGGGTGTCTAGTGCAACAGTCCAGTAGCTGTCTAACCTCCCCACCCCGCCGTGCCGGGTGTCTAGTGCAGTCCAGTAGCTGTCTAACCTCCCCACCCCGCCGTGCCGGGTGTCTAGTGCAGCAGTCCAGTAGCTGTCTAACCTCCCCACCCCGCCGTGCCGGGTGTCTAGTGCAGCAGTCCAGTAGCTGTCTAACCTTCCCACCCCGCCGTGCCGGGTGTCTAGTGCAGCAGTCCAGTAGCTGTCTAACCTTCCCACCCCGCCGTGCCGGGTGTCTAGTGCAGTCCAGTAGCTGTCTAACCTCCCCACCCCGCCGTGCCGGGTGTCTAGTGCAGCAGTCCAGTAGCTGTCTAACCTCCCCACCCCGCCGTGCCGGGTGTCTAGTGCAGTCCAGTAGCTGTCTAACCTTCCCACCCCGCCGTGCCGGGTGTCTAGTGCAGTCCAGTAGCTGTCTAACCTCCCCACCCCGCCGTGCAGGGTGTCTAGTGCAGCAGTCCAGTAGCTGTCTAACCTCCCCACCCCGCCGTGCCGGGTGTCTAGTGCAGTCCAGTAGCTGTCTAACCTCCCCACCCCGCCGTGCCGGGTGTCTAGTGCAGTCCAGTAGCTGTCTAACCTCCCCACCCCGCCGTGCCGGGGGTCTAGTGCAGCAGTCCAGTAGCTGTCTAACCTCCCCACCCCGCCGTGCCGGGTGTCTAGTGCAGTCCAGTAGCTGTCTAACCTCCCCACCCCGCCGTGCCGGGTGTCTAGTGAAGTCCAGTAGCTGTCTAACCTCCCCACCCCGCCGTGCCGGGTGTCTAGTGCAGTCCAGTAGCTGTCTAACCTCCCCACCCCGCCGTGCCGGGTGTCTAGTGCAGTCCAGTAGCTGTCTAACCTCCCCACCCCGCCGTGCCGGGTGTCTAGTGCAGCAGTCCAGTAGCTGTCTAGCCTCCCCACCCCGCCGTGCCGGGTGTCTAGTGCAGTCCAGTAGCTGTCTAACCTCCCCACCCCGCCGTGCCGGGTGTCTAGTGCAGCAGTCCAGTAGCTGTCTAACCTCCCCACCCCGCCGTGCCGGGTGTCTAGTGCAGCAGTCCAGTAGCTGTCTAACCTCCCCACCCCGCCGTGCCGGGTGTCTAGTGCAGCAGTCCAGTAGCTGTCTAACCTCCCCACCCCGCCGTGCCGGGTGTCTAGTGCAGCAGTCCAGTAGCTGTCTAACCTCCCCACCCCGCCGTGCCGGGTGTCTAGTGCAGCAGTCCAGTAGCTGTCTAACCTCCCCACCCCGCCGTGCCGGGTGTCTAGTGCAGTCCAGTAGCTGTCTAACCTTCCCACCCCGCCGTGCCGGGTGTCTAGTGCAGCAGTCCAGTAGCTGTCTAACCTCCCCACCCCGCCGTACCGGGTGTCTAGTGCAGTCCAGTAGCTGTCTAACCTCCCCACCCCGCCGTGCCGGGTGTCTAGTGCAGCAGTCCAGTAGCTGTCTAACCTCCCCACCCCGCCGTGCCGGGTGTCTAGTGCAGTCCAGTAGCTGTCTAACCTTCCCACCCCGCCGTGCCGGGTGTCTAGTGCAGCAGTCCAGTAGCTGTCTAACCTCCCCACCCCGCCGTGCCGGGTGTCTAGTGCAACAGTCCAGTAGCTGTCTAACCTTCCCACCCCGCCGTGCCGGGTGTCTAGTGCAGTCCAGTAGCTGTCTAACCTTCCCACCCCGCCGTGCAGGGTGTCTAGTGCAACAGTCCAGTAGCTGTCTAACCTCCCCACCCCGCCGTGCCGGGTGTCTAGTGCAGCAGTCCAGTAGCTGTCTAACCTCCCCACCCCGCCGTGCCGGGTGTCTAGTGCAGTCCAGTAGCTGTCTAACCTCCCCACCCCGCCGTGCCGGGTGTCTAGTGCAGCAGTCCAGTAGCTGTCTAACCTCCCCACCCCGCCGTGCCGGGTGTCTAGTGCAGCAGTCCAGTAGCTGTCTAACCTTCCCACCCCGCCGTGCCGGGTGTCTAGTGCAGTCCAGTAGCTGTCTAACCTTCCCACCCCGCCGTGCAGGGTGTCTAGTGCAACAGTCCAGTAGCTGTCTAACCTCCCCACCCCGCCGTGCCGGGTGTCTAGTGCAGCAGTCCAGTAGCTGTCTAACCTCCCCACCCCGCCGTGCCGGGTGTCTAGTGCAGTCCAGTAGCTGTCTAACCTCCCCACCCCGCCGTGCAGGGTGTCTAGTGCAGTCCAGTAGCTGTCTAACCTCCCCACCCCGCCGTGCCGGGTGTCTAGTGCAGTCCAGTAGCTGTCTAACCTCCCCACCCCGCCGTGCAGGGTGTCTAGTGCAGCAGTCCAGTAGCTGTCTAACCTCCCCACCCCGCCGTGCCAAGTGTCTAGTGCAGTCCAGTAGCTGTCTAACCTCCCCACCCCGCCGTGCCGGGTGTCTAGTGCAGCAGTCCAGTAGCTGTCTAACCTCCCCACCCCGCCGTGCCGGGTGTCTAGTGCAGTCCAGTAGCTGTCTAACCTCCCCACCCCGCCGTGCCAAGTGTCTAGTGCAGCAGTCCAGTAGCTGTCTAACCTCCCCACCCCGCCGTGCCGGGTGTCTAGTGCAGTCCAGTAGCTGTCTAACCTCCCCACCCCGCCGTGCCGGGTGTCTAGTGCAGCAGTCCAGTAGCTGTCTAACCTCCCCACCCCGCCGTGCCGGGTGTCTAGTGCAGTCCAGTAGCTGTCTAACCTTCCCACCCCGCCGTGCCGGGTGTCTAGTGCAGTCCAGTAGCTGTCTAACCTTCCCACCCCGCCGTGCAGGGTGTCTAGTGCAGCAGTCCAGTAGCTGTCTAACCTTCCCACCTACCCTCCCCCGTTCGGTTGTCGCTGTGTCTCTGTGCCCCCCCCCCCCCCTCCCCCGGTAGCACGGCCCACCATGCCCGCCCGTCCGTCCCTCCGTCCGGCCGGCCGCACCGCGTCGTGCCGCCACTGATGACCGGTCTGCAGTATTCAGCCGCGCCCGACGCGCCGCCAGATCCGGAGATATTTCCTAATCAGCTGATACGTTGTCCAGGTGGCGGCCGGACCGGACCGCTCTAAACGTCCCGTGCGCCCGCCGGACGGCGAATTACGGCGCCGTTGCGACGTGCGGCGGCGTGCCGGGCGGCGACACCGGACAGATGGTGGCGGCAGGGTCGTGCGTTGCGGTCCGTCGGGGCCGCCTCCGGGTACCGGGACGGGCAGCAGCACCGCGACGGAGTAAAGAGTCACATCCCACTTATGGTTGTATCTCTGTTCGAATTCGTGACTCGGCTCCTTCATGGATGGGCTGAAAACTTTTTCGAAAATACTCTTAGTAATAGAGCAGCGGCGCTTGCATGATATGTATTAGGTACCCGTGATAAGGTTACCAGTTATGAAAAATATGGAATATGACTGACATTAGTGTTGAGTTAACCTCGCCTTTAAGAATCCAAAGCGTGCGAGAAAAACGTAACTACCTACGCATGTTCATCACACGAATCACAAGTTACATCACTGGCATGACATTAGACAGCTAAATTGAAATCCTACAGCTTATAGTAGTTGAGTCAGGTTTCAGTTATGCTTACGTGCAAAGTGAGTACCATTCTTAGGATAGATGCTCACTTTATCGATTGTTTCCCACCATGTCGTCTCGTGATTATGAAGTTATAACACCGGTCGCTCTGACACTGCAGGTTGAATTTGTCTTGTCCTCGTTGCTGTCGCTTGTCTTTATCTTGTTGTCACTCCTTTGTGGACGGTCCTGCCTCCTGGTCTGGTTCGGGCGTAGTATCCGCTCCGTTCTGGCTCAGTTCGGTCTCAGCCGGCGGGACCGGCGCACTTCCCAGGCTCGTGGTCGGCGTGCTCGACTCGAACATGATCTTCTCTAGGCTGATGAACGGCGACTCGAAGGCCAGCGAGAGCACCATCGCGGCGGCGAACGTGACGATAATGTGCCCCAGCACCCGGTAGGTCAGCCGGTACGCGTCCAGGTACACGGTGCCCTTCACCGAGCCCTCCACGCCGGACAGCACGTTCAAATGGATCAGGTAGCCGGCGTACGTCAGCCGACTGAGCGGGACGAAGCCGGGGTAGGAGAGGAACGTGTTGATGGGTCCGCCGTAGCCGGTGACGCAGGCGAAGACTACCCATCCAACGGCCACGCCCCAGGCAGTGCGGTTCAGTCCGCCGTACGTCACGGCCACAGCCTTGCTGAATTCCTGCCAGGGCATCTGGTAGCCGACCATGCCGTATACCACCGAGACGCCGATGGTGAAGGCGGCGATCCAGCCCGTCAGCCAGAGCCACGGCTTCAACGTCACCTGTCGGCCGCGCAGCCGGTGCAGGAGGTAGCCGAGACCGATGCCGGTCAACCAGACCGTGCAGCGGATCCAGGGGTACACGTACTGGGTCATCATCTCTGCTGCAGCCACCGGGTCCGGCTGGTTGAGCATCATTAGGGTGGGCGGCAGGTTATTGGTGCTCCATATGGCCACGCGCAGGGACAGGAAGCCGGCGATGAGAAGACAGAGCCAGAGTACGCCCAACAGCGGCTTCCACACCAGCGGGAGCAGCACCAGCGGGGAGAACAGGAACATCTGCATGTCCGACGCCAGATACCATGTCTGAGCCAGACACTCTTCTTCGAACGGGAAGAAGTTTTGAATGTAGAGCAGATTGCGCCACCAATAACTTTGACAGATATCTTGCTGCGTCTCAACTGTCTGCGCCCACAGTGGGCCGTCCCCGAAATAGACAAAGATGGTGGCGGTGAAGGCGATCATGATTGCTAGCGGTGGTGTCAGCCGCAGGTACCGGTGAATGTAGTACAGAAATATGTTAAACTTGCCTTTTTTCGCGTAGGCACTACAGAAAGTGTAAGCCAACACAACACCTGATAACAGGTAGAACGTGTCTACGCTAGGCGTGGCATTATCAATTACTTGAAACCAAGGGGTCCTGAGCCAATCGAACGCGACTGAGACGTTTTGGTCGTAACCAAGGAGCTGCATCGTGGCATGTCCCATAAGTACCCACGTCATGGAAAAGAAGCGAATGCCGTGAATGCAGGTCAGGGTTCCTTTCGTGGTCGTCGTATCAAGCAGCTTCTTAGTGTTGGTGTATAGGGAGAAGGCGACCAGCACCCTTTGCCAGGTGGCCGGCGAGGGTGGGTTCCTCTGTCGCATCTTGGCCGGCTTCGGCTCGACCACATACAGCATCTCGGCCAGCCGCGGGTTGGGGCTGTCGGCCACGGACGTAATCCTGAGCTCCTTGGCCTGCTGCTTGACGAAGCGCCTGTGTCGCACGTCCAGCGCCGTGCCGATCACCATCAGTACTCCGACCAGCGCCATGATGGTGATGACGATGATGTCCGCCGGTCGGAGATCGACCGTCTGCCCGGCAACCTCCGATGTGTAGGCAGTCACCGTCACGTTACTGCCCAGCAGGGCCTGCAGACCGGTCTGCACGTCCCCGCTGGAGCAGCTGGACGGGACGCACAGTCCGATCGTACCGGTGGGCAGGCCTAGCAAGGGTGCGATGATCAGGGCGCCGAGACCCTCGTCGTCGTCCTGCTCCCAGCCCAGGTCGGTCGCGTCGTCGCCCCCCGAGGGCGTTGGGACCGGCGACACGGTCACCGGTGCGTAGCGGCCGGTGAACTTCAGTTCGTCCTCGGCCAGGTCCGGGTACGTGTCGTTGTCCAGGCTCACGTTCACCAGAAAACATTCGTCGATGCTGCCGAAGGCGTTTAGATTGCCCACCAGCATGCCGTCAGGAAGCTTCCCGCTGGCATCGAGCACTGAAATAGTGGAAACAGCGTTTTATTATCAGAAGAAAACATTTCAGTTTTGTCAATTGCAGAACAAGAGCGTCAGCATTCATTCCCAAATGTGATATTCGAGTACCTTGAGTCAGATATGATCAGGCTGTCAAGCATTGTTTCCTACACTGAAGGCTCTCCTCAGCTTCTCAAGATTTAGCACTTGAAGGGGAATATTGACATTTTCCCACAAAAATGGAGTCATTATCTGAAATCGACATGCAGATGAGACAAAAATATATTGTAAATTGATCACATTTTGCGCATACACATTTCTACCGAAATATTAGGTAAGGGAAAGGGGTCTTAACCATGTCAGATATTTTAATTTTGAAAAAAAAGCCGAGAAGATAGAAAAACAAGCTTTCGGCATTATGCCATTATCAAGTTTCTCGAAACTTGATAATGGCGTAATGCCGAAAACTTGTTTTTCTATCTTCCTGACTTTTCTAAGAAGAAAAAAATGATATCATCATCTTCATCATCATCTAGATCATTATCTCTAGATCATCTTCCCTCATCTAATATTAATTATAGCAATGTCATCCATCCTCGCCCACATTTCTACCGAAAGATGTTTCAAGTTAAAGTTCATAAGCGCTCCACACTTTTAACGACCGGTATTCTCAAATCATTGGTAACGAATTTCGATCCCCACCCAAATCCGGTATTTTTTGACGAAATGGTATGGAAAATATGTTTTGCACTCTGTCTAATCCTACTATCCTTAACAATAAACACACATTGAATAAAAAGGTATCCAAATTAGCAGTGAACTTATGCACCCAACGACGGCCTAGTTAGTGGCTGCGACCCTCAATTTTTTTTAACAATTGTCATAATAGCCGTTTTCACGAAGGATTATTTTACGCTGAAGAATACAAAATCTGAAAAGTTCTTAAATGTTTTTTAAAAGTTTTGATATACAAGTCTTAGTATATTATACATTCTAAGAAATAAATGTCTGATTTAGGCGATATTATCACTATTCAATAGTTATGGAAGCATGTATTGAGCTCATAACTAGTTTGTGATACAAAATTGGCCATTTTTTAAAGAAAAAATGCGTCCCGAGTCTATTCGTTCAGTTTGGCACACCGTCATACTAGTTACTGTATCTGGCAGCGTCATGGATCACAGGTCGGTCTGCGCATGCGCAGTGATGTGCCAGCATCGATTCGCCGCCACTTCCGACCCGCGGGCCGCACGCACATGGACAAAGTCAAGTATCACAGCCTGGCCGCCGGATTGGGCTGCGCGGGCGAGTCGATTGCGTCCAATAGCGTCGTGCGCCACAGATCATTCTGAATCATTCTGAATGTTTTCAAAAGTTTCAGTCGGTGGAGATCACATCACATGCATGCATCATGCATCACAACTGACCTATCAATACTTTTTACCACCATTATAATACTAATTACCACCAAGCCGCAATTTTGTCAACATATTATATTCTTACCAACGTATTACACAATTCTTAGGGACATTTATAGCCAAAAATCGCATTTAAAATTTGTTACCGAGCGGGCGCGATGCGCCCGTGAGGTTTCTCGTCAACTTACTAGACAAATTTACATTTGACACGGCCCGACCCGGCCCGACCCGGCCCGACCCGGCCATACAGACGCTTTTCGGAAGCAAATAACTTTGCAACTACTGCTCCGATTGAGACCGGGTTTTCACCATCGGATAGAACCATCAAATCAAGTTTGATTTGGGTATGGTGCGTTCTGATAGGGGTGGTACCACATCGCGTGGCACACGCAAACGTCAAAATGAACAAAAATAATTATTGATAAAAAATAGCATTATTAATCTAAGCATTAATGTATACGCATGCAGCGCTCAGGACGTACTCTCTTTTGGCGGATTCGAGAAAGGAGATCATGAACAATTTATTAGGTCAGTAAAACGTCTTTGTCACACCGCGCCCGCTCGGTCCTCGCCCCAAAAGGCGTTTCACTGGTGTAGTTAAGGAATGGGTCGTCTAAACTTTTCAAAACTTTTTAAAAAGTTATAAAAAGTTTCGAATAATAATCTTTCGTGAAAACGGCTAATGGTTCATTTGCTTTCAACATTAGGAGTTTTGCATCGTTTTGTCTCTGGCTGAATATAATACGATGCTTTAGTTTATCAATTCAAATAGCCACTTTTTCCAAAACAATCAACAAAAATCGAAAAAGTGGCAATGAAATCGGAAGTTCATTTATGCACCCAACGGCGACCTTTTTAGTGTCGGCGATTTGTTTCAGGAACATTGGCACAGTGCTTTTAAATGAAAGGAAAGCGCCAGATATGTCACGACAGATATAGAGAAAGATCATACCGTTCGTCACCACATATAAGAACATATATGTAAATTTTCCTTTTTTATCAATGTATTCCAAATGTTTTTGAATGGATGGATTTCCGAGGTCAGGACCCACGCTAAGCATAGCTTGCTGCGCAGGCCCTGACCCCATCACCCGATCAAGCAATTCCTGGCGTCCGGCAGAATTTAGAAGCGAAAGTTTTACGTGCCCGTCGCCCGACATACCTGGACACGGTCCGCCCCGCCCTCTGACGTCACCTGACCTTTAGAGCGACCACTGCCACCGGCCACAGACCATCCCAGTCATGGGCAAATAGCGAGCGCCGAAGCGACTCGAACCCGGGCTGCCACTACCGGGTGAGATCAGAAGTCCGGCGCTCTCCCAACTGAGCTACAGGGGGCGGACCCGAAATAGGAAAAGTAGTTATTTCACTTCTAAATTGAGACGCGATCGTTTTGATACCATACATGTGTCATAAGATAATGCAGAAAAATGAATCCAAAGGTCAATATTTCTCTTTAACTGATGATTTCATTGAGGGCTTGGTTTTCTAAAATGATTACTGATGACCTTACCCAGTGTTTTACCTTGATTGATTGAAAGGAATTACCATTGCCGTTTTTTCTCGAGGACACATTTTATGCCCCAAAATTGATTCATGAGTTGTGAAAATTATAAACTTCATAGCGTAGGCATTTTAGAGACTTTTTGAAATAAGATATACATTGTTGAGCACAAAGGTCAACAGAGTGTACCTATAGAGTGTACCTACAGTATATAACCTAAGGCCATATAAGTTATATCCATTCACAACAAGAAAAGCAAAGTTTGAACTTATGTCTAATATTTCCAGCTCGTGAAGCACTGCCGGTCGTATCTCCGATTGAAACCTTCTCATGGGCCGTTAACCCGCGAGTTACTGGGGGGGCTATTTTTTGCCCCCCCCCCCTCCCGTTATTTTGCAATAACTCCTAAACAAACACCCGTATCGTCACCAAACTTACAGTAACTTCTCTCACATCAATTCTACACATGTTGGCAAAAATATAAATATGAGGCTATGATAGGTCAACCGGTAATGACGTCAGAGTGACGTCATGTTCTTCGGTTTTTGTTGCAAAATAATGGTTTGCAGAAAACGCTGTCAAAGGTATGATATTTGAGATAAACTAAATTATATTAAATCAAATTACTGACAATAGACCGGGCTATCAGACTGCTATCTCAGATTTTTGATTTTTTTTAATTCAAAATTTTGAGAAATCCAAAGACATTTTTTTTAAATTTTCAAGAAAAAATCAGAATTATCCAAAAACCGGAATAAATGTGATCGAGACGTATGCGTTGAATATGTGTACAAAATTTAAAGTCGATATCTGTAAAAATGACCGAGTTATGACCTTTAAATGACAAAAATCGACCACTTCTCACAGCATTACTATGACAAAAAAACGAATTTCCATTTTTGCTTTTTACTTCTATTTATATGGAACAAACAATGTTCTAAGGTAATTTTTCGCGTTCTAGACGAAAAACAAACCCATAAACATGTGTTACAACGCCTAATGACCGTAATTTGTAGTTTGACCTCGTGACCTCGGATGGCCTTCACCTGACCCAAGGTCATAAACAGCTTAGAAAGGTACTTAGAAGTGTCAGACACACGAATCATACCGATTTATCAACGGCTTATGCGTTTAATATCGTAATTTTGCGCGACAATTCCATCAATAGAGACCTTTTGACACGGTCAAACATTTTGTACTTGACCTGACCTGTGACGTCATCGGTGACCCCGAGGTCAACAATATTATGTTTCCCTCGATAAATTTCCCAGGGCTATCGAATTCCATTTGAATTTTTATATTCTGTCCAGTAGTTCCGGAGATCAGAGGGGGGGCAAAAAATAGCCCCCCCCCCCCCCCAGTAAGTCGCGTTATGAAATATACCCCAGTAACTCGCGGGTTAAGACTCAACAAATTATATTTCACCGTGTCTAGAAGATAACTTGTTTGTTCTGGGGGCCCTATGGGTTAGAGCGTCCCACTTTTCAAAAATGTTTTCCGGACACCTTCGCCTTCTGCGATTCCCATTCTCTGATGCAAATTATCCATGGGGACCAAGTTTGGTGGATTTTGGTCGGTAATCTTAATCTCCGAGCAGCGGATGAAGTTATCGCCTCAAAGTCCCGTTTTAACCCTCCATTGGCTGGGGGGGGGGGCGTTTTTCGCCCACCCTGACGAACTTTCGCAATAGCTCCAAAACCAAAAGCGCTATCGACGTGAAACTTCAGGTACCTTCTCTATATCCATGTTACGTCTTCTGTGCAATAATGCAGACATTTCATCGACAATTTTTTTGAAATGCAGCGAATCTAGTGACGTCACTACACACGAGTTTGACACAAAACTTCGCTAAACTTTAGCAGGCCGTACAAATGCCATATTTTGAGAAATTGAAATCGAAAAACGTCAAAAGATAGGAAATAGCATGGGCTACAAAATGGCTTTCTCTATTTTTTTTATAGTTTTGGTTTTTGACCCCCAAAATAAAAACAAACTATTTTTTTAAAGAATAAAATCCCCCAAAATCAAAATTTTACAACAGGAAAAAACGGAAAACACCACATGTGTTTCACCACATACTCAAACCAAAAGTTAAAACAATATCTTTATTTTTCACTGACTTATGGCTCCCTAAGTATGAATAACTCATGACGTCATATTTTGAAATTGCGTTTTTGTGTTGCTTTTATTGACAAGATACAAACAAATAAATGCCAGCACTGTATTTCTGAGACAAAACTGGTCTAGACACATGCCTTTTTATTTAGATTTATCAATTAAATTTTTGACCCTATGTGACCTGACCTTGACCTTATATGGTGTCAGATTGTGAAAATGGCTGCTGAAAATGGTTTGCAGGGCACCTTCGCCCCCTGCGATTCCCGTTCTCTGATTACGAGTGAGCGCGAAACGCTCTCTCGTCCTTCCGTGGTATATGGGAAACATCTGATTATGAGCGGCCCGACCCGACCCGTGGCGACGCTTTTGAGAAGCTTATATCTCTGCAACAACACTTCCGATTGACAAGCTGACTTCTTTGCTGAGCAGCCTCATCCAACCTACCCTGTTTGAGACCAGTGCCGACTCATGTGGGTGCCTACCACTGCGCGTGGCGAGTGCCGCGTGAGGGGTGTTGAAAAGTGTTTTCTCGCAAAAACTCGGCAACGGCTGAGCCGATTGCGTGCAAATTAGGTGTGTGGTTAGGGACCCCTCAGCCGCCAATTTTCCACAAGTCAGGGGTGGGGTGCCTCTGCACGTGTGCACGTGCACACCCCTATTCTATATCTCAGGAACGGCTGAGGCGATTGTGTTCAAATTTGGTGTGTGGTTAGGGACCTCTCATCTGCCAGTTTCCCACAAGTCAGGGGTGTGGTGGCTTTGCACGTGCGCACGTGCACACCCCTATTATATATCTCAGGAACGGCTGAGCCGATTGTGTTCAAATTTGGTGTGTGATTAGGGACCTCTCAGCCCCCACTTTCCCACGAGTCAAAGGTGGGTGCATCTGCACGTGTGCACGTGCGCACCTTTTTTGTATCTCAAACTACTTGCCCGATCAAGTTGAAATTCCCCATACATTTCCTTCGCACTCGCTCGTTCATCGCCAACTACGGCGCCTTACTGGTAAAATGATCCATGGGGACCAAGTTTGGTGGGTGTTGGTCGGTAATCTTAATCTCCGACAAGCGGATGAAGTTATCGCCTCAAAGTCCACTTTTAGGCGCTGGTCCGCTATTGACCCGAAAATATAGCCTTGCGTTATTTCGTCGTTTTAGCGTTTGTTATTGACCTAGAGTGCCAAAATAAAAACCGTTGTGTTCCTTATTGTATGTGCCATCTCCTATTGTGCAATTTGAAATATTTGTTAATGTACATACAGTCGATTGCAAAATAATGGAAACTACCCCAGTAAACGCAAACAATGAAGACTGATTTGTGTATTGCATAAATAATACGGCAGCACGTTCCGGCTCTGCGCACCTTTGCAGATCATGACAACACTGATACCATGTAACTCGTCCATTGGTAGGTAACCTGTTTAATTCTAGGTACCGTCAAGAAACATTGCAAGTAAACTTGGAACTTTAAACATCCTTTTCAGCACGAACGCGCTTCATACATTTCTACTTGTAGTGAACCTAAACACCAAACACCACAGTACCTAGTACAGTCACTGTTAACACCCCATGTAGCTTTGCACAAACGCACAATGACGCGAGGTTGTCAACCACTCGTTGAACACTTCAACCACCACAGTTTTCACAGATTACAACTTCATCTAGCTCCCTTTTGTGTGTATCCGTACGACTTTCTGTGCCACTCACTGCCAGGTCTTCTAGCTGTTCAGCGTCTTCGGTTCGGTCCATCAGCTCCTGCCGCAACTTAACTCTTCATTCGGCGCCGTCGTTCACAACCACCAGCTGTCGCACGTAGTCAGCGACTCTCCTGTAGCTGGCGTCGTCGGTCCACTGACTCACTGACTTCAGCAGCCGTTCGGCGTTGTCGTGGAGTCGGTTGAAGAGCAGCCATGACCTGCTGCCTAGCAGTGACCTGAGTTCACTGTTCTGCGGAAATTCCGCCGTACAACTTGGCAAGCCAGCAGAGATGCAGATCGGACCGAACAGTGAACTCAGGTCAATGCTAAGCAGCAGGTCATGGCTGCTCTTCAACCGACTCCACGACAACGCCGAACGGCTGCTGAAGTCAGTGAGTCAGTGGACCGACGACGCCAGCTACAGGAGAGTCGCTGACTACGTGCGACAGCTGGCGGTCGCCGAACGACGGCGCCGAATGAAGAGTTAAGTTGCGGCAGGAGCTGATGGACCGAACCGAAGACGCTGAACAGCTAGAAGACCTGGCGCCGAATGGCGCCGAATGGCGCCGAATGGCGCCGTGGTTGAGTGGCACAGAAAGTCGTACGGACACACAAAAGGGAGCTAGATGAAGTTGTAATCTGTGAAAACTGTGGTGGTTGAAGTATTCAACGAGTGGTTGACAACCTCGCGTCATTGTGCGTTTGTGCAAAGCTACATGGGGTGTTAACAGTGACTGTACTAGGTACTGTGGTGTTTGGTGTTTAGGTTCACTACGAGTAGAAATGTATGAAGCGCGTTCGTGCTGAAAAGGATGTTTAAAGTTCCAAGTTTACTTGCAATGTTTCTTGACGGTACCTATAATTAAACAGGTTACCTACCAATGAACGAGTTACATGGTATCAGTGTTGTCATGATCTGCAAAGGTGCGCAGAGCCGGAACGTGCTGCCGTATTATTTATGCAATACACAAATCAGTCTTCATTGTTTGCGTTTACTGGGGTAGTTTCCATTATTTTGCAATCGTTGGTACATTAACAAATATTTCCAATTGCACAATAGGAGATGGTGCATACAATAAGGAGCGCAACGGTTTTTATTTTGGCACTCTAGGTCAATAACAAACGCTAAAACGACGAGGTAACACCAAGTTATATTTTCGGGTCAATAGCGGACCAGCGCCTAAAAGTGGACTTTGAGGCGATAACTTCATCCGTTGCTCGGAGATTAAGATTACCGACCAAAATCCACCAAACTTGGTCCCCATGGATAATTTTTATCAGATAACGGGAATCGCAGGGTGCGAATGTGCCCGGAAAACCATTTTCAGCAGCCATTTTCACAATCTGACACCATATAAGGTCAAGGTCAGGTCACATAGGGTGAAAATTTGAAATTGATAAATCTAAATAAAAAAAAGCATGTGTCTAGACCAGTTTTGTCTAAAAAAAAAACAGTGATGGCATCTATTTGTTTGTATCTTGTCACTAAAAGCCAAAAAACGCATTTCAAAATATGACGTCATGAGTTACTCATACTTCGGGAGCCATAAGTCAGTAAAAAATAAATATATTGCTTTAAATTTTGGTTTGGGTATTGTCCACATGTGGTTGTTTAAAATATCTCCCGTTTTTATTGTTCTAACATTTTTATTTTGAGGGAAATTTTTATCTAAAAACAAATGTTTTATTTTTATTTGGGGGGTCAAAAAACAAAAAGTTCAAAAATCTGAGATAAATGTTTTGTAGCCCTTGCCATGTGCTATCTTTCCACGTTTTTTATTTCATTTTTCTCAAAATATGGCATTTGTACGGCCTGCTAAAGTTTAGCTAAGTTTTGTGTCAAACTCGTGTTTAGTGACGTCACTAAATTCGCTGTATTTCAAAAAATTATCGACGAAATTTCTTCATTTTTACACAGAAGACGTAGCATTGATGTAGGAGAAGGTATCTGCAGTTTCACGTTGATAGCGTGTTTGGTTTTTGAGTGATTGCGAAATTTCGTCAGGGTGGGCGAAAACGCCCCCCCCCCCCCCAGCCAATGGAGGGTTAAAACGGGACTTTCAGGCGATAGCTTAATCCACTGCTCGGAGATTAAGATTACTGACCAAAGTCCACCAAAATTTGTCCCCATGGATAATTTTCATCAGATAACGAGAATCGCAGGGGGCGAAGGTGCCCGGAAAACTTTTTGAGAAGTGGGACGCTCTACTGTGAGTGTTCTGGGGCATTGTACATTTGTCACATCGTGTACATTGTACACGATGTGACACACAGCACTATAGTGGCTATCACGTGTCCGTCGCGATAGTACGTGAGGTGATCGGGTAGAGGCCAGGGGGTCGATAGAAGGATCAGGATGGTGCGGTGCGGCGCGTCAGCCGTTTGGTCGCCGCGCACGGCGAACTGCATTAGGGAGGGGAAGGATAAAAGTGGGGGTAAACAGTGATGTGCAACAGTAAAAGTGCATATAAACAACCAATAGAAACACAATGAAGATGCAAGTGATGTTTCGTTTCGTTCGTTCTTCGTTAACTAATCGTTTCTGACTTAGCAAGATCAATAATTGCTGTTTGATTTTCACAGTCTTATGTGAGCCTCTTCATAGCTCACATAAGCAGTAATCTTGAAATACTGCCTTAACCCTCGCCCGGGTAGGGCAAAATCACTACGTGTTCGGGTAAGGGGAGCTGGTACAACTCCCCCCCCCCCCCCCCCCCCCAGCGTTTCGCCCCTAATTGAGCTAGAGCTTCGATTCAAAGACGAGCGGCGTATTGCTTGTGACGAGAGGAAGCCGCTGATATCCGATGTTAAGGTCTTGGGTGATTAGGTGACCTCTGAGGTCATGTCAATGATCCAAATGTCATCAAAATAGAAAATGCGTATAAATTGAATTTTATCGAGCTAGAATCGTGAATGAGCATATCTTAATGCTTAATGGGTGCCAAATTCGTAATCAGCGTCACAAAATGTCCTATAAACTGCCAAATTCCCAAAAGGTCATGTCAGGTCATCTAAGGTCAGCGACCTCGGTTGACCTGTGGAAGTGCATGACCCCAGTGGCACACATAATTATGTAAAATGGATCCCAAATTTGAAATCAGTGTCACAAAATGTCCTAGAAACCGCCAGAAGACAAAAAAGTCATCTGAGGTCATCGGAGGCCAATGACCTCACTTGACCTCTGAAAAGGTCAATCGAGGTCATAATCTCAGTGGAAACCACAACTGTCACCTGGAAACAACACCTGTGCATATGCTCCTGAACAACAAACACTCGAAAACTGCAGAAGTTACAAGCATCGATACTGCGGGACGCCAGTTGCGCCTGCCATTACCTTGAGAAACAGGTCATAGGTCACGGGTCATGTGGGTTATAAATTCAAAATTTCAGAGTATGTGTTATTTTTTTTTTGTTAAAGTAGAGTACTAAAAGTTGCATCGAAATCGGTTAGAAACTACAAGTTATTCTAGAAAAAACTTAACCCGGACGAGGGTTAAACTATTCGTTTCGTTATTGTTTTCTTGGGTTTTCTTTATGGTGTTTGTATCACTGTATTTCTTGCTCCAGAAGTTCTTGTGTAATTCTCGTGGTTTATTACCGCGCGACATGAAAATTTGAGCGAGAAATTAGAGGTCGCTTGTGTGAAACTTCACTTCAGAATGCTAAAAATGACGGAAATGATCAAAATAAAAATAAATATTACATCTTATCCAAAGTAGGTGCCTCAATACAAAATATCAAAATAATATCTTCCTGATCTTTTATTTCTTCTGGTATTTAATTTAGTGGCGAATAACTTATCCGTGCGCACAATTCAATATATTTAGGGAAGCCTCAAAAACACGTCCTGCTTATCCAACTGGTATATATTTGAGGATCATTGATATTGGGAGATGATAATGGGTCCTGAATTCAGCTGTGGCAATATATGTTCGATCTGACCTCAGGTTCTCGAGTTATAGCCTCTGGGATTTTTGCAAGTTGACTCTGCTATTTTTTGGAGGTCGAAATAGTGCGTTTGTCAAAAAGACTTATATGACTGAATTTGCAATGAAACGGAGATTTTATTGCTAGGTTTTGTTGCGTGACCTTGAATGACCTTGACCCCATGACCTCGTGACCTTTTTTCCTTTACCTCGTGTGACCCCGGGTACACCTCTGATTTCAATTTTTCACTTCGCAAAATACTTGTCTATATATTGCCTAACAACGAAAAAAAAGTGCGTGTTTCCTCTAATTTCCATATTTTCCGTCGATATACCTGTATGTTTTCGAATTACCCCAAGGGAGAGGGGTAACGGGCGGATATTTCAGCTACTATTGCAACTACAGGTCCATTTTATGGTATGCACTCTGTCAGGGTGACGAGCAACACTACGCAGCCATCCGGCGTGGTCCAAAAACGGATCGAATGGAGAAGACCCCGCCCAAATCGGTCCCATAAGTTTGGAGCATGACGTCGTCTGCCACTATTTTTGGTGGTTTTGGTCCAATTTGGTCCACTTAGATTAGACCAAAGTGGATCAAACTCAAAACGGCACCGTTTTGGACTACGCCGGATCGAATGGTGAAGACCCCACCCAAATCAGTCGCAAAGGTTCGGTGCATGACGTCGTCGGCAACGAGTTTTGGCGGTTTTGGTCAAATTTGGTACACTTAGATTGGACCAAAGTGGATAAAACTCAAAACGGCACCGTGTTGGACCACGCCGGATCGATTGGTGCCCAAGTCAGTCTTATAGGTTCGCAGATATCCGCCCGTTACTCCCCCCCCCCCCTTGGGGTAATTCGAAAACACGCACGTATGTCGACGGAAAAATATGGAAATTAGACGAAAACGCACCGCGTTTTATTTGTTGCGTTGTTAGGCAATATATTGACAAGTATTTTTCGAAGTGAAACATTTAAATTAGAGATGTACCCGGGGTCACAAGAGTTCAACGAAAAAAGGTCACGAGGTCACGGAGTCAAGGCCATTGAAGGTCACGCAACAAAGCCCAGAAATATAATCTGTTTCATTGGGAATTCAGCCATATTATTCTTTTCACATTGGGTTAAGTCAAATGCGTTATTTTGGCCACCAAAAATACCGCAGCAGCGTGACCTTGCAAAAATTCCCGAGGCTATAACTGAAAAACCTGAGGTCAGATCGAGCTAATATTGCCACAGTTGAATTCAGGACCCAAGATAACCCTATGGACCAATTTTGAACAAAAAGTGCTCGATGACGGTGTAATTTGGGGAGCAAAATTGTCGAAATGTCGTGGAATGCCCCATCTACTAAATAGCTGATGCATTCCTTTGCTTTCTTGTTTCCTGCTTGCCTTTCACCCGACACTACACGGATAAATAACGCCATATCAGCGTATTACTTACTGAGTGCCGGCCAGATCGCCTGCGCTCCTGACACGAGCTGCTCCCAGAAGATCTCCGTGTGTCTCCGGCAGAGGTGACTGTCGGCGTGGAGGGTGGGCGCGGTCAGCCGTGAGACAAAGCCCTTCTCTCCGGAGGGTAGCCTCCTCTCCTCCAGCAGGTCGGTCAGCATGTCTAGGGTGCTCTCCAGGTCGTCCAGCGACATCTCGTGCAGACTGGGCCGCGGCATCATGTTCAGCAGGAGGCCGCCCTGTGCGCCGGGCCGCGCGGCCGCCGCCGGCGCCGCTCCCAGCAGGGCCACCGCCAGCAGCAGCGGCAGCGGCAGCAGCAGCAGCAGCAGCCTGGCCATGGTGAGCCGACCGGAGGACGAGGGAGGGAGAGACCTGCGGCCCCGTGTGCCACAGCGACCGCGACAGAGTGGCCGCCTCGCCGGACGACCCGCGTATCTAGCTGGCGGCCGCCTTATCGGGTCATCGCGTCACCTGCGTCACCATGTTTTAGGAACTATCGCGCCACTCAAACTTGGTATTTTGGCGCGAGTCACTTGAAGTGGACGCAAGCGACATCAGTGGCATGGAGTGGTGACATACAGTGGCATAGCCGCAGGCGATAGGGAAGACGTTGTTGCGCTGATGGTGATGCTCCTCGTCAGTGCGTGGCAGTGCAGGTGCTGCCTTCTGGCGGGTCTAGGGGACTATTTCGGTCATGACCCCACCCAAACCGGTTGTGGGTGTGGCGAACATACGTTCTGGTATCCTGACACGATTCACGACACTGCCTAACAGACCGCCAAAACGGAGGCTTTGATGAACATGACGGCACAACTCATATGCGTCAAATTTCTCCCATATTTAGTCATAGTGCTCGCTCAAGATATTTAGCGTATTATATTTGCAAGTCTTAATGTATTTCATTAGATTATATTTAATCAGATGAACAAGTGTGTGACTCCACTCCACGCCGTGTGTGTGTGTGTGTGTGTGTGTGTGTGTGTGTGTGTGTGTGTGTGTGTGTGTGTGTGTGTGTGTGTGTGTGTGTGTGTGTGTGTGTGTGTGTGTGTGTGTGTGTGTGTAGGTGTGTGTGTGTGTGTGTGTGTGTGTGTGTGTGTGTGTGTGTGTGTGTGTGTGTGTGTGTGCGTGCGTGCGTGCGTGCGTGCGTGCGTGCGTACGTGCGTGCGTGCGTGCGTGCGTGCGTGCGTGCGTGCGTGCGTGCGTGCGTGCGTGCGTGCGTGTGTGCGTGCGTGCGTGCGTGCGTGCGTGCGTGCGTGCGTGCGTGCGTGCGTGCGTGCGTGCGTGCGTGCGTGCGTGCATGCGTGCGTGCGTGCGTGCGTGCGTTTACCATTAAAATAATAAAAACATAATAAAATACATAAATTACACAAGTTACATACATAAATATTGTAACCCGCCGAAATACCGCTGGAAATAATAAGCCCGACCAGCAACAAGCCTAGCTTAGCTGGGAGGGTTTGCCACAGTTTCCAGCAGTGGTAATTCTCAGATTAAACCAGGACTCGCCCTTCCGCCTAAACTGAATGATTGGATATCATTTACTATCTCCATGAATAAATGTGAATGTGTGAATCTAGTATCCGGGGACGTAGTTGGGGGGGGGGGGGGGAGGGGGGCAGTCATTCGCTGTTTTCAGCGGTGACTACTTTCTGCCTTCTTTTTATATGAACACGTCTAACACTCAACCTGCCTCTCTTCTTATGCTTGTTTATGTTTGTTTCCATTTCTTAGCAAGTGTGCCACGCCATTTTCTCTTTTGTTTTCTGGTGTTAACGTAAGGTGTTGTGCGTCGCTGGGATGGAGTGCGGGGGCACTCCCGGGTACCTATTCATGGGTGGCGGTGTATTTAGAGAATTGAAGCAACATTAAACCAGAACTATTGAACACTCGATACCATTTTAAAAAAAGTACGAATTAAAAATAAAACAATAAGTTGTTGCCATGGTCAGGTCACTCTGTTGACAAGACATACTCCTTAGCTGAGATAAAGTTTATGAGTTTTATTTTACGTTTTGTGCATTCTTTAATCTTTATACCAGTTATTTATAATGATGGCTCCAAAGAACAAAATATACGTTAACTTAACACGCAAAATGGTAAATTTTTCATATTGTTATAGCTTTGTGGCCGAGCGCTCCAAATTGATAGTTTGTGGCCGAGACGAAGTCGAGGCCTCACACTGTGAATTTTGGAGCGCGAGTCCTCAAAGCGATTTAGTGTGCAGCTGCAGCACGCGATAGATAAAAATCAAGTCTGGCAATTTGGTTCTTGTTGATGTATACTTATTTTGTAATGGACCAGTAAGGCGCCGTAGTTGGCGATGAACGAGCGAGCGCGAAATAAATGTATGGTGAATTTCAACGCGATCGGGCAAGTACTTTCTGAGATACAAAAAAGGTGAGCACGTGCGCACCTGCAGAGGCACGTGCGCACCCCTGACTTGTGTGAAAGTGGCGGCTAAGAGGTCCCTAACCACACACCAAATTAGAACACAATCGGCTCTGCCGTTCCAGAGATATAGAATAGGGGTGTGTACGTGCGCACGTGCAGAGGCTTGTGGGAACCCCTGACTTGTGGGAAACTGGCGGCTGAGAGGTCCCTAACAACACACCAAATTTGAACACAATTGGCTCAGCCGTTCCTGAGATATAGAATAGGTGTGTGCATGTGCGCACGTGCAGACACCCCACCCCTGACTTGTGAGAAGGCGGAGGTTGAGGGTCCCTAACCACACACAAAATGTGCACACAATCGGCTCAGCCGTTGCAGAGTTTTTGCGAGAAAACCCTTTCCAACACCCCTCACGCGGCACGCGCCACGCGCAGTGGTAGACACCCATATGAGTTGGCACTGATTACAAACAAGAAGGTTGGATGGGGCAACTCAGCAAAGAAGTCCGCTTGTCAATCGGACTTACTGTTGCAGAGATATAAGATTCTCAAAAGCGTCGCCACGGGCCGGGCCGGGGCGGGCCGGGCTCATATTCAGAATTTTCCCATATACCACGGAAGGACGAGCGAGCGCGAAGCGCTCGCTCGTAACTTGTCCAAAAACTGCAGGTCACGTGACCTACAGTCCACAAACTCTCCCGTTTTTGGACTCCCGCCCATAAATAAATATGTTTTAAGCTTTTTCACCAAAGCACGTGAGTCAATTGTGAACAAACTTCAGCTGTACACTAATATTGACTGATAAAGTGTGTTACGAACAGTGTTTTCAATGTCTACAATGTAAATGTCAACCTCTAAAGACGTACGAACTGTGACGTCGCACCAGACATCTTGAGCGCCAGAAAAAAAAGCGTGCTGTAATCACCTTTTATCTAATCATGATGTTTGTGTTGCCGAATATGCTTTGAACTCGCCCACCATCTTATAATTATGTTGCGCCTGCGCCAGCGGCAGGGGCCCGGGAACAGGGGAAGAGGGGCGCTTCCCTCCCCCCCCCCCCCCCAACCCAACTCCCAACTTCGAAACCGGGGGGCGCTCCCCCTCAACTTTGGCGTGGCTGATCTTAACGTTCCGTAACAAAAAACAAATCATATAGAAAGTGTGAGTTTGTTTTGCAAAATTCTGCAAACATCACACTTCTACTCATGTTAACCTTAATTTTTCCCTTTGTCAACGAGGTTCTATATAAGAAACCTGATGCGAAAAACCTGGGGCGTCGCCACTAGCCAGGGGCCTGGCTAGTCAAAATGGTCCCCCCCCCCCAGCTTTGAAATCTTCCCGGGCCTCTGGCCAGCGGCACAGTCTGATGGCGACCGGTGCGACGTAGCCGAGGTCACTGATCACGTGGTCACGTCAGATCATGTCAGTCAGACAGCATGTCAGATGACGGAACTGCCGGCTGCCGCAGGCGCAAGCACGTGCACGTGCATTTATAAATCATGTATCATCAGTAAATGAAATCAGAAAATGCACTGTTAAAGCATGCTCATAGTTTCCTGTCTAAACATAAGCACTATAAATTGGAACTCAGATGCGGGAAATTTATCGTTTAGTCTTAAGTGATGCATAGCTTCACTTAAAAAATATTTGTAGAAGATAAATGTATTGCATGCGGCACACAATTACACGAATGCCTTTTAGTTTGGTTACTGTGCGCTAGTTGAATATTCAACATACGAATGTCGCATGAACTCATTCGTAGAAGAACAACACTAGGTACTACCATGTCTCTCTTCTGCTTGTATTTAACTATTTACCGTCGTCGATCGCACGTTCCTGAAAATCTCCTTAGGGTTCCGTATCACGCATATAGACGAAGGAATCCTGGAGAAAATCTCGACAAATGGACCCATCTGGGCTAACGGTTGGTAAAGATTTAACGAGCTCCCGGCCTTAATTATACAGTGATCCCGGCCGAGCACCCAATCTTCAATCAAGGGAAACACGTGCCAATGCTCGTCGGACCACCCGTGCCATCTCCATCACATGAATCAGCCCGCCGCACGATACCGAGCTCTTGTATTCACTGCAACTGTAGGTAGAGTCTCTGTTTCGAGCTTAACGTGTTCTTGTAGAGGCGTGTGGAGGTCATAAGCCTTATAAGGCGTGACGTACCGCCTATCGGCCGAGTGCTCCTCGAACGCCGCCAAGAACAAAGCATACGATAACTAATGTCCCCATGTTTGGTACCTGCAGGGAGGTTTACTTCTCCGAACATAGGTGCGCGCTGTCTCTGTGGACGGTGGCAAGTACACTGCCGAAACGCCAACAGTTGACAGCTCTGTCAACGAATTATGATCCGAAGCAAACTTCCTTCAGCATGCACTGACACCACCTAGGACACCGGTCCATCATGTTACGAGTTTGGAATCTATTTGGAAGTGTTATTTCTATATAACATGAGGTAAGTTTACAAAATAGAACGATCTGAAAATCGATACAGAAGTGAAGCTTCGTCTTTTCGAATACTGGAGTGGGCAGGCAACAGGGGCAATGGCTGCGATAATGTCCTCACCACGTGTTGCGCCACAGAACTATCGGTCGGCTCATTCGCAGCTCGGTGATTGGAACACAAGAACTGGTTATAACTGGTTATAAATAACCCGACCGTTTCAACTCGAGCGCGACATAATGTCGCCTGCTATTGACATTAACACTCGACCATTCCGCGGCAGTGGTGGCGGGGATCGGAACGGAGGATCGGGAGGGATCGGGCGGGATCGGAACGGAGGATCGGCAGGGATCGGGATGGGATCGGGCGGGATCGCGGAGAAGGGACCTGAACGGATGATCGGGGATAGGATCGGGCGGGATCGGGAAAGGAGGATCGGGAGGGATCGGGAGGGATCGGGAGGGATCGGGAGGGATCGGGAGTGGATCGGGAGGGAGATCGGGAGGTAGGGGAGGGATCGGGAGGGATCGGGCGGGATCTGAACGGAGGATCAGGATGGATCGGACGGGATCGTGTGAGACGCTGAGCAGATAGCACATCCCGGCGGGCGACGAACAATCTTCGCAAACACGCTCTATGATCAGGAAAGCATGTATTTATTCTTACGAAAAACAGCACGCATAACGCATTTGTTCATCGACATGTCTTGGGCCTCGATAAAACCCTCGAAAACTTTCCCTAAATGAACAGTGACCCGGCGGTAATGGTGTAGCAGGGTATCGTGACTTTTGTCTTATCTGCTGCCCAAGGACAGGCTGCCACGTTTGACAGGCTGTTGAAGGATGGCCGGCCCGACACATCGTCTGATAGGGCTATTTCGCGCCAGCAAACATTTGCATAGCTTGAGTCAGCGTGTGATAGCACAGGCCAAGTGTTAGTCCACGCGTTGCACATGCGTCTGCAGCATATGATGACTGTCTTTCCGAGACGAGAGCGCCCTGACGTATTGTATTGCGTCATTCCTGATAGGGGCATAGTGGCAACAGAGTATAGGTAGTGCCGAGATATAAGGGCAATGACGTATAATCGGGACGTATTGAGGACATTGACTGTGCCGTAGGTTGAGGTCATGACGGTAATAATCGGGACGTATTGCGGTACGTAGGCTGTGTCTCAAATGTTTTCATGACGAACAGCTAATAATATTGTATAGATGATATGTAGCCTTTTTTTTGTTACAGAATGGTAATTAAACACAGAACTAAATCATTTGAAATTGCATTTTAAACCTGGGAGAATTTCGACAAATTTAGATACCGTTAGGAATAAGCAATCTCCCGATTGATTACGTGTGCTGTTTGACTTCATTTAAAGCATCTACAGTCTACAACGGACGAGAAATTCGAATGTTCGTCTTGGTTGGTGCCATGAAGTTGACGACATATCGGGTCCTTGGCCTATCTATCGGGTCGTTGGCATGACGACTCGGCCCGTCACCAGTCCACCGTCTGCCGTCTGGTCCGCGGCTGATACGGTCCCTCTGGAGCGTGACACATGTGCCACATTTGACCGGGGACCTCGCCCTCACATCCCGACCGCCGCTGTCGGCCGCCGGCTCAACCGATTGGCTCCAACGCGTCGTGCACCTGCGTCCAACGCTTAGCCTCCAATTTCCTAAATGCACCCTCCGGCGATCAATCATCAATAGGCAGTTAGATATTCGGCGCGGCTACCCTAGCCAGTGCAACCGGGCGGTCCGTCCAGTCCGTCACGTCCGTCCCGTCCCGTCCCGTCCCGTCCGTCCCGTCCCGTCCCGTCCCGTTCCGTCCCGTCCCGTCCCGTCCCGTCCCGTCCCGTCCCGTTCCGTCCCGTTCCGTCCCGTCCCGTCCCGTCCCGTTCCGTCCCGTTCCGTCCCGTTCCGTCCCGTTCCGTCCCGTTCCGTCCCGTCCCGTCCCATTCCGTCCCGTCCCGTCCCGGTCCCGTTCCGTCCCGTTCCGTCCCGTTCCGTCCCGTTCCGTTCCCGTTCCGTCCCGTTCCGTCCCGTTCCGTCCCGTTCCGTCCCGTTCCGTCCCGTCCCGTCCCGTCCCGTTCCGTCCCGTTCCGTTCCGTCCGTCCCGGTCCGTCCCGTTCCGTCCCGTTCCGTCCGTTCCGCCCCGTTCCGTTCCGTTCCGTTCCGTTCCGTCCCGTTCCGTTCCGTCCCGTCCCGTCCCGTTCCGTCCCGTTCCGTCCCGTTCCGTCCCGTTCCGTCCCGTTCCGTCCCGTTCCGTCCCGTTCCGTCCCCGTTCCGTCCTGTTCCGTTCCGTCCGTTCCGTCCGTTCCGTCCGTGCCGTCCCGTTCCGTCCCGTTCCGTCCCGTTCCGTCCCGTTCCGTCCCGTTCCGTCCCGTTCCGTCCCGTTTCCGTCCCGTTCCGTCCCGTTCGTCCCGTTCCGTTCCGTCCCATTCCGTCCGTTCCGTCCCGTTCCGTCCCGTTCCGTCCCGTTCCGTCCCGTTCGTCCCCGTTCCGTCCCGTTCCGTCCCGTTCCGTCCCGTCCGTCCCGTCCCGTTCCGGTCCCGTTCCGTCCCGTTCCGTCCCGTGTCCGTCTGTCCCGTTAGTCCCGCTGCCGCCGGAGTCCGGCGCGTCTCTCTGTAAGTGGCGCTAGTTGGACTGAGTCAGGACTTAGCCGGGAAGGGCGCGAAATTATTGAGAGATCCGATAATGGCCAGCGTACGAGATGAAAGGTCGTCCCCCGAATTCGGCCGGCTCCGATCGCTGCAGGATATCGACACGGCACGTGATAAATGGCCGGCCACGCCCGCGATCAGCTCACTCCCCCCCGCCCGTCACCAGTGACGTCACACTGGACAGCACCACCTGGAGGCGATTCCGACGCGCCGCGCGTCGCCGGCCAGCTACAAACAGAAACACAAGGGGAGACGAAAATGGGAAAAGCGCGCCGGATGCTGAGCTTTGGGATTATTTGTACCGATGCATCACGATACTGTGGCGTTTTTGTTTCATTGTTTTACGATGCGCGTCACCGGTCGCCGTTTTGTATAAAACAAAAATAGGTACTAGGAAAAGAACGAAAATACAAAGAAAATGTTTACCGAGCGGGCGCGAAGCGCCCGTGAGGTATCTCGTCAACTTACTAGACAAATTCACATTTGACCTGGCCCGACCCGGTCCGACCCGGCCCGACCCCGGCCCGACCCGGCCGACCCGACCGACCCGGCCATACATACGCTTTTCTCGGAAGCTAATAACTTTGCAACCACTGCTCCGATTGAGATTGGGTTTTCACCATTAGATAGGTCCATCAAATCAATTTTGTTTGTGGTATGGTGCGTTCTGATAGAGTGGTACCACATCGCGTGGCAGTTGGCACACGCGAACGTCGAAATGAACCCTAAAAAAAACTTGCAAAAATGTTTATTTATCAAAAATGGCTGCATTATTATAAGCATTAATTTATACGCTGAAGCATGCAGAGCGCTCAGGACGTACTGCCTTTGGGCGGATTTGAGAAAGGAGATCATGAACAATTTAATACAACTGAATTTTTATGTTGGCATGCATTGGAGGCCTGGCAATTTTTCTGGAGGACTAAAATTACTGTGTTACTACCACATGTGCTCCCTTACCGTGTAATATTTCAAACCTGTTTTGGCCTTACCAGAGCGCTCTCGGCTCGGTCATCGCTCAAAAAGGCGTTTTACTGGTATAAAATGAAGACATGAATTGTGAAAAGTGAAAACGTTAGGTATATAATACCGCAATGGATAGAAGATACTATTCACATTACTGCATTTTATTAGGCAGTGTTGTCTGATCGAGACACATCAGTTGTCAGTGTTATCTGACCGAGACACATCAGTCGTCAATGGTGTCTGACCGAGACACATCAGTCGTCAATGTTGTCTGACCGAGACACATCAGTCGTCAATGTTGTCTGACCGAGACACATCAGTCGTCAGTGTTGTCTGATCGAGACACATCAGTCGTCAGTGTTGTCTGACCGAGACACATCAGTCGTCAGTGTTGTCTGACCGAGACACATCAGTCGTCAATGTTGTCTGACCGAGACACATCAGTCGTCAATGTTGTCTGACCGAGACACATCAGTCGTCAGTGTTGTCTGACCGAGACACATCAGTCGTCAATGTTGTCTGACCGAGACACATCAGTCGTCAGTGTTATCTGACCGAGACACATCAGTCGTCAGTGTTGTCTGACCGAGACACATCAGTCGTCAGTGTCGTCTGACCGAGACACATCAGTCGTCAATGTTGTCTGACCGAGACACATCAGCTGTCAGTGTTGTCTGACCGACACACATCAGCTGTCAGTGTTGTCTGACCGAGACACATCAGCTGTCAGTGTTGTCTGACCGAGACACATCAGCTGTCAGTGTCGTCTGACCGAGACACATCAGCTGGCAGTGTTGTCTGACCGAGACACATCAGTCGTCAGTGTTGTCTGACCGAGACACATCAGCTGTCAGTGTAATCGCCGCAAGCGAGCGGCAGCATTTTAAAGTTGTTTACGTTTCCTTTTCCCTTCGCTTGGACCGAGGGTACCAATCTGGCGTTTGTTATGTTCCTGATGATTGTAAAAGTGCTTGATTAGGTTCCCGGATGTTCAGTGAGCTCAAGCGTTTGTACCGCACAACGTGTTCATTCTGTGTTTGTGATTTGGGCCAGGTACTTGGCGGCCTATTTTGGAAAGCCTGTAGAAAGCCAGAAGCGATATTATCGGCAAGTTTATAGTTATAGTATATGATTCGCCTATGATTGTTCTGTGTGTTTAATAGGACCTGAGATAAAGGTCGCTTGTTTATCTAGGCACTTAGTAGACCATAACATTTTGTTTTGCCCAGCTAACCGCAAGGCTATTGCCGGGGGCAAGTTAACTGGCGATTTTAGCCAGGTTAAATGTGTTAAATGCGTTACGTTAAGCCGGCTAATATTGTTCGGCGCAGAAAGCATAAGGCGGAAGCAAGAGCAAAGGCAATGGTTTTACGTTAACCCTATTTGTAACAGGCTCCTGGCTACCCCTATTTGTAACAGGGGGGGGGGGGGGATTCCGCCCCGGGAGATCTCGAGATCTATCCGTCCGATTTGCAAAAATGAAACGGTGTTTGGTTCCCCTCAACACGATCTACATTTCTAAATAATAATACAAATCTACATTTTGGATAGGGGGCAACAGAGGGGCAAAAACTACAAATTTTAGTGGTGTTTTTGATCCAACATAGCCTTCATGTTTATCGACCGATTTTAACATAACTAATAGGAATCAATAGAGATTGAATTGGAAAATGATATATGATGGTGACGTTTGGAAATTCAAAAATCATAAGCGTGTGCAGGTCACTCAATATGGGGGTGAAGTAAATGCGTAATAAAACCATTTTTTGATGTGTTTTTTTGATAAATGAAATGGTATGTGATTGTAACATTAGACAAAACAGTTATAAATCATATTTATTTGCCATAGGCGGTACCATGGTAGTGAAAAAGGGAGGTCAAATTGGGAAAAAATATTAACCGCAGACAGGTTGCTACCCAGCACTATAAATATGTTACTGATCGTAGATATTTCCTTTTTGCATGTTTTACTTCATCATAGGCGTATACAGGATCCAAACTGGGGCGGCGTAAGACCTTTTGATAAGTATATTATCCGCTATTATGATACTAACTAGTCAACAGGGACTATTTCATTTACAATTTCAATTAACATTGCTTACCCCTCTTTGTACCCTACCTGGACTCGCCTATTATCTTATAATCGTTCGTAGAGTAGCCTGTGGTGCGTGTTTCATCCGAAAACTGCAGTATGTTATGTCATTGTACGCCCATGCCTCTTAGTTTCCTTGCAATAATATGACCCCCTTTCTTCCATTCCTGAGCGCGCCTCTGCAAACAAAATTACTGTATTCCCTTTTCTGGCCTCATATGTGCATATATCATTATAAGCTAAACGTATATTGCGCCGTTATCGCTGGCGTATCGTCATCACCATGCCAGTCACCCCCCTTTGCATGTGCCTGAACACGCCCCTGAAACTTGATATGTAATACATTATGCAAATAATGGAAGCAGAAGCTATCTTTTACATCTTGATAGCTATAAATTCCCCTTATATTGCTCTATTGGCTTCCCGCCAAGCATTGAATACTTCCTGGACCCCCCCCCCCCCCCTTTTTCAAGCCCCTGAACCGCCTCTGCCATGCAATTTTTATGATATTTCATTAACATCAACTAATTTGCACTTGTTGCAATCACCGTAAACCGATGTAACTCCTTCATACTTGAGGCAGTTAGGAAGAAACCGTGAAGATCGCATTTCCGTATTGTCGCCAAATGTCGCCTCCGAACCCACCCAAAACTGTGCCCTGGAACCGCCTCTGTTCTGGTTAAGAAATCAAAATTTTGACTCCAAATGCGGTATTCAATTCTATGAAAAGTCCCAAAATTTCACGGGCCTGCTCCCAGCCGTTCTGGAGATATCTGCGAAAAACATGAGGGGGGGGGGGGAATCCGCCCCCCCCCCCCCCCCCCCCCCCTTTGTTACAAATAGGGTTAAACCGGCTCATGATCGTCATGTGCAAATAGCGAGAGGGAGGCCGAAACAGGGAACACAGACATTCAACACATAATCAGGCATACACTAAAAAGTAAAACGGTTCTAGTTAAAAATAAAAATAAAAATATATAAAAACAAATGTTTTTTTTCAAACTAATTAATTAACTAATCGATTAATCAACTGATTAATCAATAAATCAATCAAATTGAACACTAAATGAAAACAATTAGGCGGGGTGGGTGACAGGCCCAGGTCGGATCTGGTCAGTGGTTGTGTGGGTGATTGGAGTGTGTTCAACATAACTTCTACCGCGGCCGGTCCCGCGGGGTGCAATTCTCAGCCGTCTAAATGTCCGGCTTTGAATATACACTCCCGGAAAACGTGTGCAGCAAGTTATGTTGAAGTACCTGGCCTCTATCTCAGGAATGGAGCACACTCCAGATCAGATCTGGTGTGCCCAGATAGGATCTTGTTGGTGGTAGTGTGGGTGTTCTGAGTGTGCTCAACATAACTCGGCCGCGGCCGATCCCACAAGGATGCAATTATCTGCCGTATATGACGGTTTTGAATATACACTCCCGGGAAACGTGTGCAGCGAGTTATGTTGTAAGTATCTGACCTCTATCTCAGGAATGGAGCACACTCAGCAATGTGTGCAGTGATAGTGGTATTGTGGGTCGGTGCGATGCCGTGAGTGAGAGCCTAATCGCACTACCCGGCCCTTGCACTGACCTAGGTCCCAGCAATGAGGGTGTAGGGTGTGATATCAAGTGTTAGGTGATGCCTGACGGCCAGAAGCTCCCTGGGCCTGGGGATAAATATAATAATAGTAAAAACAAAATTATATAAAATAAGATAGTATAAAATAGAATAATTAAAATGTGTAATGACCTAATGTGTAATGTAGGTGACTGAAATGTCTTTAAGTAAGTGTTTTAGGACCTCATAGTCTGCTAGCTAAGTTTCGTTTTTGGGGGGACAGAAACCTGCACTTTGGAGCTGCACACAGAAATGTATTTGGTTAGAGGTACCAACTTTGGAGCTGCATTGCTATGGGAGCAGAAATATAGCAAGTCAGAATAGTGCTGAGTTTTGAATATATGTGTTTATATATAGTCAGTGTTGTCTGACCGAGACACATCAGTCGTCGTTGTCATCTGACCGAGACACATCAGCTGTCAGTGTTGTCTGACCGAGACACATCCTCTGTCAGTGTTGTCTGACCAAGACACATCAGCTGTCAGTGTTGTCTGACCGAGACACATCAGCTGTCAGTGTTGTCTGACTGAGACACATCAGTGGTCGTTGTCGTCTGACCGAGACACATCAGCTGCCAGTGTTGTCTGACCGAGACACATCAGCTGTCCGCGTTGTCTGACCGAGACACATCAGTTGGCAGTGTTGTCTGACCGAGACACATCAGTTGTCAGTGTCGTCTGACCGAGACACATCAGCTGTCAGTGTTGTCTGACCGAGACACATCAGTTGTCAGTGTTGTCTGACCGAGGCACATCAGCTGCCAGTGTTGGCTGACCGAGACACATCAGCTGCCAGTATCGTCTGACCGAGACACATCAGTCGTCAATGTCGTCTGACCGAGACACATCAGTTGTCAGTGTTGTCTGACCGAGACACATCAGTTGCCAGTGTCGTCTGACCGAGACACATCAGCTGTCAGTGTTGTCTGACCGAGACACATCAGTTGTCAGTGTTGTCTGACCGAGAAACATCAGCTGCCAGTGTTGTCTGACCGAGACACATCAGCTGTCAGTGTCGTCTGACCGAGACACATCAGTTATCAGTGTTGTCTGACCGAGACACATCAGTTGTCAGTGTTGTCTGACCGATACACATCAGCTGCCAGTGTCGTCTGACCGAGACACATCAGCTGTCAGTGTCGTCTGAGCGAGACACATCAGTTGTCAGTGTTGTCTGACCGAGACACATCAGTGGTCGGTGTCGTCTGACCGAGACACATCAGCTGTCAGTGTCGTCTGACCGAGACACATCAGTCGTCAGTGTTGTCTGACCGAGACACATCAGCTCTCAGTGTTGTCTGACCGAGACACATCAGCTTTCAGTGTTGTCTGACCGATACACATCAGCTGCCGGTGTTGTCTGACCGAGACACATCAGTCGTCAGTGTTGTCTGACCGAGACACATCAGCTGTCAGTGTTGTCTGACCGAGACACACCAGCTGTCAGTGTTGTCTGACCGAGACACACCAGCTGTCAGTGTCGTCTGACCGAGATACATCAGTCGTCGTCGCGCCCCCTCTGCGCCCGGTCTGCCTGGCGGTGTCGCACCATCACGGCGGCGGCGGCGGCGGCGCGCGGCCGTTCCGTCGTGCCGGTCCATTGTTGACGTGACGGCCGGCGGGATTGGGCCGTCAGAGAGATCGCGCGCTCCACGCACGCTTCCCCGCATCTCCGGCCGCGCAGGGCAGCAGCGAACGGCGGGGAACGGGTGCCAGCGAAATAACGGCCACAGGCGACCGGCGGGGTAAACATTTTGAGAGCGTCAGTCATTTTTCGTACCACTTCCAGTTATATAGCCCGGCACACAATGTTAACGATGTGATAAGACAACGAATATGTTATTGTGTTTGTGATAAATAATCGTATTGCACATTGCAGAAAACAAAACATTTTGTGTTACATATTTTAAATTTATTTATGTTTTATAGTATTCGTGTGATATACCTATACTGCTCGCAGAGGGCATTTTATTCTATCACGACACCATCATAAATTTAGACGTTGGCAAATGTAACGTTTGCATTCTAGTTCTTATATGATACTGCTAAAATAATAAATGAATAGCTCAAATATTTTTAATGAAATTTCCAACTAATTCGTTTTTTTTTGTGTTCTGCGCCAAGAGAGCTTAAGGTGGTATTGGTATTAATTGGTATTAAAAAGCAGCCACTCCTGACACCAGCTCCAGACGCTCCTGACTTCCTGACTGCTGCAGGGCCTGATAGAGAGATAGAGCGAACACTGGTACAACCGCTTAAAACAGCACAATTAGGTACTTAATCCCGCAACCACTTTCTAGCTTCAATTTGATACATTTTATTCCGCGGTCAACTCGGTACTCCTTCGTGAATCACTCACTTCCGCGGTCAACTCTTTCGTGAATCAATCTGACATGGAGTGGGCCAAACCGTCATACTCGTGAAGTGTCTGAGTGTGCGGACTGCATGCTCATGGCCAAGTGTCAGAGTCAGAGTCAGAGCACATACGTATCATGTGGCTGGCGCTTCCCCGGGACGAAGGTCGGCCGATATCGTAAGCCACACGTGAGAACGGCAGCAGAACTCTCCACTCTGCCTATCGAGGTCCGCACGCTCGTGGTCGCCGATACGGGTCGCAAGGACGGGACAAGGGACAAAGTTCGGCTAATTTCGATTATTTCTACACCCACCGGAAGGTCACAGGGCGTAGGAGGGCAGAAGGCTGATATGCACGCTACTTAAACAAATAGAAGGTCACATGGTCAAATAGGTCACATTAAAGAAGGTCACATAGCGTAGGAGGGCAGAAGGCTGATATGCCCGCTACTTAAACAAATAGATAAGATTCAAGAAAAGAGACCTCGACGTTGGGTTAATACACAAATTGGTCTTATTTTAGCCTAAGAATACAACCATTGGTTTTCAACAAGTAAAAAAGAGCCCCAGTGTATTGAAGAACAATGTGTTGCGGCCCAGTCAATAAGCTGGCAGAGGTGTTATGCAGTCCAGAGGAGCCGCAGCTGCAGACACAGTCTAGAATGTGTGTTGATTATGACAAGATCATTTCATTTAATTGTGATGCTTTTATCATTAAGTTATTCGCATTTGTAATCGTCGCGCTTAAGTGGTAAAGGCATGTTCACTTGTTCACTGCATTGTCCACTTTGTAGAACATTGTGCTTCTGAACAGCACATCATGGCAAAGTAGCTTCGGAGCCCTTTGACGCTCTCGATTGACCTATATGACGGCGATGATGATGATGATGATGCGTGGCAGCGACTACAAACATGTCGCCTGAAGATCAAACATGTCGTCAGAAGATCATCTGCGCAGTCAGAAGCAGTGGTTGCAGATAGGTCAGCTGACGCCAGAGAAGGGGGACATTCAGACACATAGCCAGGATTTGTATCAGGGGGGGGGGGGGGGGCACGTCGGTGGTATAATCAAATTTCACTCCTCAACCATATGTTGTTGACCGGGGGGGGGGGGGGCGTCAGAGAATCTCGTTTTATCTAATGTAATTTGTTTTTGCTCAGGGAGGGGAGGGGGGTTGGCCCCTGCCCCCCCCCCCCCTTTGGCTACGTCCCTGGGTACACTATACACCATTTTTCATTTATGCTCAGTTTTAGACAGTGATTATGGCGACGAACTGAAGTTGCTCGATCCAGTGGTTACCGCCCTGGCGGACAAGTGAAGTGCACAGGATACGCACAGGCGTTATTCATTTTGCTACCGAAGGACTTTATTTATGCAATCCTTTCGCAATGGTTTGGGAGAAGAGAAGGTTAAAAGAAAATTCCACTGCTCTAGCCTCTATGACGCACACGACCACGAGATCCATCCGCGATATAGGAGCGTGAGGAACGCTGTACCTGACATCTATTGCAAGTTTTGTGAACACAATGGAGCATATTTTTGGTATAGATGGCGCTGCTGGCGCGACAGAGTTTCACTGCAGCGGCAACTAGTCGGCTTCATCTACACCAGACTAAGCATGGGTGTCGTTTAACACGCGCCCTGGAGGGCCTCTGAAAATTACACGCCCGGGAGGGGGGGGGGCGGATTTCGCCCCCCCCCCTATGATCTCGAAAACCACGCAACGTAGCGACAAGCGGGAAACGACGTTAGATAGCTCGAGACAAGCTCTTTCGAAAGTATTTCGTTTTTTTTTCAGGTCAATATTGAGGTCACCAGAGGTCATCAGGGGTCAGATTTTCAAGTTTTCAAGACTTCGGTTCGAACACTCCCAAATATCTCGGGAACTATGATAGTTAGCAGCAAACGGAAACAAGCAATCGAAAGTCATTGAAAAATGCAATTGACGTAGGTGTCCTCAGATTTGAGCTCAGGTCAATAGTTTAGGCTCCAGAGGTCATCGAATGTCAAAAAGGTGATTTTGTTTTCAAAGCTGGTTTCCCCAAATAACCTTTTACCTAATAAAGATAAAGCAATAATCTTTACGCTATCGCGTGTGTCTTGTCAAGGCACTTCGAATGATATTCATGGTGACCGGGTTAGGTCAACTGATAAATTTGACCTCAGGTCAAGGTCAAGTGGTGACCCAAGTTGGTCATGTTGCATATTGGGCGACGTGTCT
Organism: Chirona hameri; assembly: GCA_036785665.1. Taxonomy (NCBI): domain Eukaryota; kingdom Metazoa; phylum Arthropoda; class Thecostraca; order Balanomorpha; family Balanidae; genus Chirona; species Chirona hameri. The sequence continues at coordinate 63,175 of JAXIVJ010000912.1, forward strand.
CGACGAGACAAACATATTGGTACCGTTTTCTCTTCTCTATCTTCATTATGTCGATAGTTATTGATAAAACCGTGTTGGCGGTCACAAAATTGACCTGACCTTAGGTCACCGATATTAGAAATCCGAGATTAACAAATTGTTGGTATCTATGACCTTATGAAGTCCTGCAAGATTGAAACAGATCGGCGTAAAACTGTGGCTGTGGTACTACTGCAAACATTTTGGAGTTGAGGTCATCACGTGACCTGGTCTGGTGACCTGACCTGAGATGACCTGAGGCCAAGAATTTTACATAATGCGGGAAGTTCATTTCTAAACAGGTATTCAAAAAACGGCGGCGCTGCGCGCCGCCGTTTTTGCGCTATCCTCGAAAAACCGGAGGGGTGGGCGGATTTCGCCCCCCTCCAGGGCGCGTGTTAACCCTTTTTGTAACTGTTCGAGTCTCAGTGTCACTCCGCTGTGCACACGACGACGTCTCAGAGAGGACTGTATTTGTAACGGTAATGGCGGACGTGTGCGACACTGGCGCCATCTCTACACTGGTGTCGGCGGTACTAAACATAGTACCGCCACCACCCGCACAGTAACAGGCTCCTGGCTACTCCTATTTGTAACAGGGGGGGGCGGATTCCGCCCCCCCCCCCGGAGATCTCGAGATCTACCCGTCCGATTTTCAAAAATGAAACGGTGTTTGGTTCCCCTCAACACGATCTACATTTATAAATAATACACAAATATAAATTTGGGATAGGGGGGGGGGGCAACAGGGGGGCAAAAACTACAAATTTTAGTGGTATTTTTGATCCAACATAGCTTTCATGTTTATAGACCGATTTTAACACAACTAATAGGAATCGATAGAGATTGAATTGGAAATTGATATATGACGGTGACGTTTGAAAATTCAAAAATCATAGGCGTGTGCAGGTCACTCAATATGGGGGTGAAGTAAATGCGTAATAAAACCATTTTTTGATGCTGTTTTTTATCAATGAAATGGTATGTGATTGAGACATTATAAAAAACAGTTATAAATCATATTTTGCCATAGGCGGTACCAGGTTAGTGAAAAAGGGGGTAAAATTGGGAAAAAGTATTAACCGCAGACAAGTTGCTACCCAGCACTATAAATATGTTACTGATCGTAGATAGTTCCTTTTTGCATGTTGTACTTCATCATAGGCGTATCCAGGATCCAAACTGGGGCGGCGCAAGACCTTTTGATAAGTATATTATCCGCTATTATGATACTAACTAGTCAACAGTGACTATTTCACTTACAACTTCAATTAACATTGCTTACCCCCTTTTTACCCTACCTGGACTCGCCTATTATCTTATACTCGTTCGTAGAGTAGCCTGTGGTGCGTGTTTCATCCGAAAACTGCAGTATGTTATGTCATTGTACGCCCATGCCTCTTAATTTCCTTGCAATAATATGACCCCCTTTCTTCCATTCCTGAGCGCGCCTCTGCAAAAAAAAATGACTTTATTCCCTTTTCTGGTCTCATATGTGCATATATTATTATAAGCTAGACGTATATTGCGCCGTTATCGCCGGCATATCGTCATCACCATGCCAGTCACACCCTTTTCATGTTCCTGAACACGCCCCTGAAACTTTATATTTAATAAATTATCCAAATAATGGAAGCAGAAGCTATCTTTTACATCTTGATAGCTATAAATTCCCCTTGCATTGCTATATTGGCTTCCCGCCAAGCATTGAATACTTCCTGGACCCCCCCCCCCTTTCAAGCCCCTGAAACCGCCTCTGCCATGCAATTTGTATGATATTTCATTAACATCAACTAATTTGCACTTGTTGCAATCACCGTAAGCCGATGTAACTCCTTCATACTTGATGCAGTTAGGAAGAAACCGTGAAGATCGCATTTCCGTATTATCGCCAAATGTCGCCTCCGAACCCACCCAAAACTGTGCCCTGGAACCGCCTCTGTTCAGGTTAAGAACTCAAAACTTTGACTCCAAATGCGGAGTTCAATTCTATGAAAAGTCATAAAATTTAATGGGCCTGCTCCCAGCCGTTCTGGAGATATCTGTGAAAAACATGAGGGGGGGCTGAATCCGCCCCCCCCCCCCCCCTGTTACAAATAGGGTTAAAAAGACCAGGTAGGACTAAGACTCAATCGAAGATTATGTTTCTCTTTCACAAAGGAAAAGGAAAATATATATGCACAACGTTTAAAAGTCTAGTTTTATTCGTTATTCGGGATGATCATGATTTCCGTTCCTTCAACATCTCAGCCATAATCATCGTACTATATGATTTTACTTCTTATGAAAAGTCTCCTTATAGCTGTTCAATTTAATTATGCAGTTTACCTTAACACCTCTTGGGTTTAGGCTTAATCAGCCAAATTATTGCCTTTTCAAAGCGTTCGACACTGACCAGTAGGTAATCACAACACTGATTGCTACAGTCTGTGGGTATTGTTTTAATCTGTACACCTATATCCTTTCATTGTGCCAAGCTAGGTGCAGTTTACAAAGCACGACAATAGCTCCGGCAATCCACCAAACTTCGCAGCGGCTCATTACACGGTGCATACTCCGCCCGTACCGCCGCCCCCACCCCCGCCCCCCAGGTGACCGGAAATGGGACCGGAAGCGGCGTGCCCGCCCCGCCCTGTCGCTCTCTCGCATGCCAGGCCACGGCCGGCGGGCCGGGCCGGGCCGGGCCGGGCCGGGTCGGGGGAGGGGCCGCTGTACTGTCGGCCGCGCCCTGTGTGATGCGACCCACCAGCACGGGGCCGTCCCTGTGTCGGCACTGCGGGGTCCGCTGCAGTGCCGCGTCCCACCGCTCGGTAACAGCCGCCCGCGCCGCCCCGCGCTCCGCCGCGCCGCACCGCCGGTATGAAGAAAATCGACAACGCCGTGGCCAACAACGTGTGCGACAATGTGTTCTTCACCAAGAGCTCCAACTACGTCAAAAGTATCCCGTTGCAGGGCCTGAACCGCCTGCAGCCGGAGCCGGCGCGGTACCTGGGCTGCGAGCAGCGGGCGGCGGCGGCCGGCGGCCAGGTCGGCTGCTGGGCCTCCGGGGGAGAGGTGGGCCGCTGTCCGTGCGGAAGGGACGTACCCGTGGTGCGTCACGTCAGCAGGCACGACCCCGTCTCCAACATCACGCTGGCCGTGGGTGTGGCACTGCTGCTGTGTGGTCTGGCCACCTCTCTGCTCGGTGTCTATGGATACCTGCTCAAGGTGAGAAGCCGAGATGTTGAGGGAGGGATGTGTGGTGAACTTTTGTTGCGGGTGTTTTTTTCGGCACCGTGCAGCAGCTTGCTGATCAACGAGCATCTGTGAAGGGTTTGGTAGCCTATCAAGTTGAATGTGTCAATCTTTATTCCCGTCTAGATGGAAAGTTACCTTTATTTTCACGCAATTCACGCATACTTTTATTTTCTTCTACTTTTCCCGCTTCTTCACTTTTGTTCATTTGCTATCACGATCCTACTAAACTGTCAAAACAGATACCAAATCGGAGCATACCTGTTCTATTTTGAATCTGGTCTTGGTCCCATTATAACGCTGTACCTGTTTGAGAAGCATCATCCAGTAAGTAAAGAGGTACAGGGTGGATGCTTAAATATTCGCACCACATAAATGTTAAGCTCGTGTTTGTATAAGCACCCGAAATAAATGATTGACCTGGCAATTCAGCAGCCAAACGGCAGCTAAGCCTGTCCGGAATACGGTGATGCCATGCGGCGCAGTCTAAGTACCCACCGTTTTTATATTTGCTCGGGGTGCCTTTGAGCTATTGTAAATGTTCGTCAGGCCCAGGGGTAACAGTTACGCCACAGCTTGTGATGTGTTAGATTGCGATAAGTTTCATTGTCTTTTCTTCAAGTTCAGACAACTTCATTGTTTTGCTCACGAACGCAAACTACTTAGCTGATAAAAACCAATACTTCGCGCGTTACGTTGCGTGATGGTCAGGAGAGATTGAGGTGTCTGGCATGTTGTTTTGCACTTTGCAGGGCGGCAGTCAGTTTTACATCGGCTCGGCGGCCATCTCTGGCACGGTGGTGTTTTGGACAGGGGTGTCGGGGGTGCTGACTGCCCGCCGGTTCAGCAGTACCGCCGTCGTTAGAGGTACGTACCCGCCTCGGGGCGCGAGCGTCCGTCGGCTGAAGCGTCCCCTTACGTGGCCGTCTCAGAGCGTGAGCTCGCGTCTGTGGTGATATGTATGTACCCTGGTGTATCATGGCATCGTGTGAGTACCCATGGAAGTGTGCGATAATATGCGGTATGTGTCTGGTACACGTAGTGGCTACCCGCCGGTCGAGTCTGGCTATGCACCGCAGCGCGGCCTCTATCCCAGATCGGGAGCGGTAGATCGAAGCGGCGATAGATTTTGGCAGCCTTAGAAGGGCTGCGGCCGCGGCGAGTAGAGCTGTGTTACAGCACTTCCTCAGAGGAGAGAGAGGTGTTCGGAGGACGGCGCTGGACTGCCTCCCTCTGTGGAGACGTTGAGAGGTAAGGGAGAACATTGGAAGAAGTGTTGACGCTAGCGGATCAGGGACTGCCAAAAAAGGTTTATTTTGAGGCCATATTACAAAAAGCCTGGCAAAGATCTAAACAATTAATTTGATTTCGCTTTCTTGTGCATCTTTATGGATTGAATAAATACAAACTTTTGTGGCAAACGTTCGTAGATTTTCTGTAACGTCGGGAAATGAAATGTGTCAATTTTCGGCCGATTTCTGTCCTCTTGGGGGCCGTGGCCCGATGCTCCGTCGGTATCCGCCCCTAGGTGTTGAGAGCTAGGATAGGGGCTCACTCACTTAGAGTCGTTGGCAGACTTGTGCTTGATTCCAATGGAATAGAATCCGATTCCGTAATCGATTTCATTTGCACTGAAATCAGAATCGGATTCGATTCCATTGGCATTTGGGTGGAATCTGAATCAGATGGAGTCAATATTTTTAGAAAATTATGGAATCGGAATCGGAATCAATGGCTATTTCAATATTAGTGATTCTGTGTTATTTTCGTAAAAGTCACTCTGACCATGAATTTAAGCTTCCCCGAAGGCAATGTGTTTCTTTGAAAATATACCTGAAGCAAAGCTAGTCGATGATTTTTTTACTAATGAGTGTCAATGAACGTGATCAGTAATTATACTTCAGGTGGAGACACTTTAGGATCTTCGCTTATGGCAATTTTATGTTTTTCGTACCATACATTCCATAATATTCTCATATATTTCATTTTCTTGTGTATCATATTGTAAAATAGGTGCTTGCAATATGTCCATGCATCGCGATCATAGGTATGTTTAAATATCATATTGTTTTGAACCTTCGTTACACATTGCCGTTTCTGAACTGTCACGATTTTGCAGCACGAAGCCAGTTTTTCAACAAAATTCATGAAATTATTTGAAGTTTTACAGCAAAATAGCCATGTTAAATATATCTGTAAAATATATATATATTATAAATATTCGTGTCATTCATGTCATTTGTACAAAATATAAATATGATCGGATTTTGTTTTAATGCAGAGTGGAATCAATGGAATCGGATTCAGAATCAAGCTTTTTAAGTGTCCTGGAATCGGATTCGGAATCTATTCCCCCAGTAAAATATCTATTGGAATCGGAATCGGAGTCAGACCCATCTGGCTTGGCATGGAATCGGAATCGATTCCGCTGAAGCGGAATCCGGCTGGTCAGTCTGTTCGTTGGACGGCTGCAGGTAGATCAGTAGAGGTAGTCTCGTTAGATCAGTAGAGCCGTTCGACTGCGGGACATGGTGTCCCTCCTCCTCAGCAGAAGCCGTCCGTGCCACCAGCCGTTCGACTGCGGGACATGGTGCCCCTCCTCCTCAGCAGAAGCCGTCCGTGCCACCAGCCGTTCGACTGCGGGACATGGTGCCCCTCCTCCTCAGCAGAAGCCGTCCGTGCCACCAGCCGTTGCCGTCACGGTAAACTGCGTTTGCTCGGCACTGTGACGCTGTTTGCTCGACACGGTGAAGCGACCCGGAGCCGTCACGCAGATGAGAAGCTCGGCTGACGATGGATCAGTGCTGTAAAGCCTCCTGTCCGGAGCCGTCACGCAGACGAGTCGGCTGAGGGTGGATCAGTGCTGCAAACCCTCCTGTCTTGACACTGATCCGTCCACAATGCAGGGTGTGGCACAATGGGGCGCAACTGTGGCTTATTTTGTTTTACCTTGATACTCTAGTGGCTACGTGAAGAGCGGCAAACTTAAATGAAATGTTTCTATTTTAACGTTGAGTTTGAAACAAAGATGATAGAGGTACCATTATAGAGGAGGTTAGAAGCCCCTCCGTAGCCACATGACCATTACGTCCCGATCATGATCATCCGACCGTGACCGTCTGACCTTCACTGTAACAGTCTGACCGTGACCGTCTGACCTTCACTGTAACAGTCTGACCGTGACCGTCTGACCTTCACTGTATCAGTCTGACCGTGACCGTCTGACCTTCACTGTATCAGTCTGACCGTGACCGTCTGACCTTCACTGTATCAGTCTGACCGTGACCGTCTGGCCTTCACTGTAACAGTCTGACCGTGACCGTCTGACCTTCACTGTAGCAGTCTGACCGTGACCGTCTGACCTTCACTGTAACAGTCTGACCGTGACCGTCTGACCTTCACTGTATCAGTCTGACCGTGACCGTCTGACCTTCACTGTATCAGTCTGATCGTGACCGTCTGACCTTCACTGTATCAGTCTGACCGTGACCGTCTGACCTTCACTGTATCAGTCTGACCGTGACCGTCTGGCCTTCACTGTAACAGTCTGACCGTGACCGTCTGACCTTCACTGTAACAGTCTGACCGTGACCGTCTGACCTTCACTGTAACAGTCTGACCGTGACCGTCTGACCTTCACTGTAACAGTCTGACCGTGACCGTCTGGCCTTCACTGTATCAGTCTGACCGTGACCGTCTGACCTTCACTGTATCAGTCTGACCGTGACCGTCTGACCTTCACTGTAACAGTCTGACCGTGACCGTCTGGCCTTCACTGTAACAGTCTGACCGTGACCGTCTGACCTTCACTGTAACAGTCTGACCGTGACCGTCTGACCTTCACTGTAACAGTCTGACCGTGACCGTCTGGCCTTCACTGTAACAGTCTGACCGTGACCGTCTGACCTTCACTGTAACAGTCTGACCGTGACCGTCTGACCTTCACTGTAACAGTCTGACCGTGACCGTCTGACCTTCACTGTATCAGTCTGACCGTGACCGTCTGACCTTCACTGTATCAGTCTGACCGTGACCGGCTGACCTTCACTGTAACAGTCTGACCGTGACCGTCTGGCCTTCACTGTAACAGTCTGACCGTGACCGTCTGGCCTTCACTGTATCAGTCTGACCGTGACCGTCTGACCTTCACTGTATCAGTCTGACCGTGACCGTCTGGCCTTCACTGTATCAGTCTGACCGTGACCGTCTGACCTTCACTGTAACAGTCTGACCGTGACCGTCTGGCCTTCACTGTATCAGTCTGACCGTGACCGTCTGACCTTCACTGTATCAGTCTGACCGTGACCGTCTGGCCTTCACTGTAACAGTCTGACCGTGACCGTCTGGCCTTCACTGTAACAGTCTGACCGTGACCGTCTGGCCTTCACTGTAACAGTCTGACCGTGACCGTCTGACCTTCACTGTAACAGTCTGACCGTGACCGTCTGACCTTCACTGTAACAGTCTGACCGTGACCGTCTGGCCTTCACTGTATCAGTCTGACCGTGACCGTCTGACCTTCACTGTAACAGTCTGACCGTGACCGTCTGGCCTTCACTGTATCAGTCTGACCGTGACCGTCTGGCCTTCACTGTAACAGTCTGACCGTGACCGTCTGGCCTTCACTGTATCAGTCTGACCGTGACCGTCTGACCTTCACTGTAACAGTCTGACCGTGACCGTCTGACCTTCACTGTATCAGTCTGACCGTGACCGTCTGACCTTCACTGTAACAGTCTGACCGTGACCGTCTGGCCTTCACTGTATCAGTCTGACCGTGACCGTCTGACCTTCACTGCAACAGTCTGACCGTGACCGTCTGACCTTCACTGTAACAGTCTGACCGTGACCGTCTGACCTTCACTGTATCAGTCTGACCGTGACCGTCTGACCTTCACTGTAACAGTCTGACCGTGACCGTCTGACCTTCACTGTAACAGTCTGACCGTGACCGGCTGACCTTCACTGTATCAGTCTGACCGTGACCGTCTGACCTTCACTGTATCAGTCTGACCGTGACCGTCTGAATGTGACCATTTGACTATGATGGTTTGAACGTCTGACTGTCGGACCATGACCGTCTGACCGTGACCACCTGACCATAACCACCTGACCGTGACCACCTGACCATAACCACCTGACCGTGACCACCTGACCATAACCACCTGACCGTGACCACCTGACCATAACCACCTGACCGTGACCACCTGACCATAACCACCTGACCGTGACCACCTGACCATAACCACCTGACCGTGACCACCTGACCATAACCACCTGACCGTGACCACCTGACTATAACCACCTGACCGTGACCACCTGACCATAACCACCTGACCGTGACCACCTGACCATAACCACCTGACCGTGACCACCTGACCATAACCACCTGACCGTGACCACCTGACTATAACCACCTGACCGTGACCACCTGACCATAACCACCTGACCGTGACCACCTGACCATAACCACCTGACCGTGACCACCTGACCATAACCATCTGACCGTGACCACCTGACCATAACCACCTGACCGTGACCACCTGACCATAACCACCTGACCGTGACCACCTGACCATAACCACCTGACCGTGACCACCTGACCATAACCACCTGACCGTGACCACCTGACCATAACCACCTGACCGTGACCACCTGACCATAACCACCTGATCGTGACCACCTGACCATAACCATCTGATCGTGACCACCTGACCATGGCCGTCTGACCGTGATGCTCTGTCCAGGGCTTTGGAGTTGGAGTCGGAGTTGGAGTCGGAGTCGGTCAGAGTCGGTACTTTTGGCCGGATTTGGAGTCGGAGTCGGAGTCGGTAAAATTGTGCCGACTCCGACTCCGACTGTCAGTCATGGGCAGCGCACGTATTTTTGTTTTCAGGTGCATTTAAGTGAGCACCTGCCATGCCATCAGACTGCCATGGTCACCGGTGGCGATGACTAAAAAAAGCATGCCCCTTCGACTTTGTTTGCGTCGATTGCCTTGTCAGTTGATGATTTTCAATCATGAGGTGTATACCACGGTGGTGAAATAAATTATTGGGTGTGGCGTCGGGTGAAGATAAAAATTGCGACCCCGATTAATTTAAGTAACGATAACAATACATCAATTAGTAGAAGAAAACATGTTTTAAGTGGCGTATAACTTGCGCAGGAGAGTTGAACGTCAAGTTCATTAACTGTAACATTTAATTATTGTTTAACCCGCGCCCCGCTGAGCGTCTGAGTTTTCCACGCCCTGCGGGGGTGGGGGTGTTCGAACTCTCACCCCCACTCGAACTCGGCTTCTATGGGGAGTAGGCGAAATAATATTTAAAAAATCGATAGCTCGTCTAAAAGGATTTTCAAAACTATTTTGGTCATTGTTTGGCTCAGGACAATATTGAGATCATCAAAGTTCATCACAGGTCAACTTTTCCCATTCTAGAACTTTGCTCCAGAAACCCCCAAATATCTGGGAAACTATCATAGCTAGAAACAAACGGGAAGGGAATCAAAAGCTCTTAAGAAAGTAATTGGTAGGGTGCCCTCAAATTTTAGCTCAGATCAATGGTTTAGGCTCCAGAGGTCATTAAAGGTCACGGTAACTGTTTATGGTAAAAAAAGTGTTCACCAATTACTTTTTATCTAATTAAGATAGGGACATTATTTTGACGTCATCGTGATTGTCTCGTCAAGGCACTTCGGACCGTATACATACTGACCGGGTTAGGTCAACTTCGAAAGTTGATCTCAGGTCAATGCCAATTGATGACCCAAGTAGGTCATGTTGCATATTGGGGAGACGTGTCTCGACAAAGCAAACAGTGGTGTCGGTTTCACCTCTCTGTCTTCATTCTCTTGGAGTTATTGACAAAGTGTTGGTGACCTCAGATGACCTCGGCTGACCCTGTAGCAGTCACTCAGCGAAACTTGCACCTGGCTAGTCAAGAATGGCTTAGAATAACATGATCTAGAAGGAATTCGACTGATCTGATGCGTATCTTCAAAATAAAAACTTTTGTATATTTTCTTATAATGGGGAGCATTTTAATATATTATAATTTGTAGGTATATTGACCTATAATGGGAGGTCACGAAATTGACCCGACCTTAGGTCACCGATATAAAAAAACGAGATATACGAATTGTAGGTACTTATGACCGTAACAAATCCTGCAATATTCAAATTGCCCTGTCGAACACTGGCTGTGGCACAACCGCAAACTTTTTTGGAGGTGGGGTCACTTGGCCTGAGATGGTGACCTGACCTGAGATGACCTTGGGTCTGAGATGACCTTGGGTCAAAATTTCAGAGAAGTTGCGCAAATAATGGGGAATAAGGTGGTCGGGAAAACCTCAGGGGGTGTTCCCCCAGCAGGGCGCGGGTCACGGTCACGGTTCCCCCCACCCTACCATCCATGTGGTTGGTAGGGTTGTCACAAGACCTGCCAACTTCTATTTTATTGGGCTTCCTGAATAATTAATTTTAAAAAGAAGATCATGGTCAAGCAATGTCTATGCTATTTAATTTAACTGCTATGTTTTCCAGTAAATGAGCTCCAATCTTGAAATGGGAAATATTTTGCTGTATGTGGTCCTTCTTGTGCCGGTTGATAATAGTTTTGCAGCTAAATAAAAGCAGGAGTCGATTTCGGAGTCGGAGTCGGAACCGGTATCGGAGTCGGAGTCGGAGTTACCTGAAAACCGGTGTCGACTCCGCAGCTCTGACCGTCTGACCATCTGACCGTCTGACCATCTGACCGTCTGACCGTCTGACCGTCTGACCGTCTGACCGTCTGACCGTCTGACCGTCTGACCGTCTGACCGTCTGACCGTCTGACCGTCTGACCTTCTGACCATCTGACCGTCTGACCGTCTGACCGTCTGACCGTCTGACCGTCTGACCATCCGACCATCCGACCTTCTGACCGTCTGACCGTCTGACCGTCTGACCGTCTGACCTTCTGACCGTCTGACCGTCTGACCGTCTGACCGTCTGACCGTCTGACCGTCTGACCTTCTGACCTTCTGACCTTCTGACCGTCTGACCGTCTGACCTTCTGACCGTCTGACCGTCTGACCGTCTGACCGTCTGACCGTCTGACCGTCTGACCGTCTGACCATCTGACCTTCTGACCTTCTGACCGTCTGACCGTCTGACCGTCTGACCGTCTGACCGTCTGACCGTCTGACCGTCTGACCGTCTGACCGTCTGACCGTCTGACCATCTGACCGTCTGACCGTCTGACCGTCTGACCGTCTGACCGTCGGACCGTCGGACCTTCTGACCGTCTGACCTTCTGACCATCTGACCGTCTGACCGTCTGACCGTCTGACCATCCGACCATCCGACTTTCTGACCGTCTGACCGTATGACCGTCTGGCCGTCTGACTGTCTGACCGTCTGACCGTCTGACCATCTGACCGTCTGACCATCTGACCGTCTGACCGTCTGACCGTCTGGCCGTCTGACCGTCTGACCGTCTGACCGTCTGACCGTCTGACCTTCTGACCATCTGACCGTCTGACCGTCTGACCTTCTGACCTTCTGACCGTCTGACCGTCTGACCGTCTGACCGTCTGACCGTCTGACCTTCTGACCGTCTGAACTTCTGACCGTCTGACCGTCTGACCGTCTGACCGTCTGACCGTCTGACCTTCTGACCATCTGACCTTCTGACCATCTGACCGTCTGACCATCTGACCGTCTGACCGTCTGACCGTCTGACCGTCTGACCTTCTGACCATCTGACCGTCTGACCGTCTGACCGTCTGACCGTCTGACCGTCTGACCGTCTGACCGTCTGACCGTCTGACCGTCTGACCGTCTTACCGTCTGACCGTCTGACCGTCTGACCTTCTGACCGTCTGACCTTCTGACCGTCTGACCGTCTGACCGTCTGACCGTCTGACCGTCTGACCGTCTGACCGTCTGACCGTCTGACCGTCTGACCGTCTGACCGTCTGACCGTCTGACCATCCGACCATCCGACTTTCTGACCGTCTGACCGTCTGACCGTCTGGCCGTCTGACTGTCTGACCGTCTGACCGTCTGACCATCTGACCGTCTGACCATCTGACCGTCTGACCGTCTGACCGTCTGACCGTCTGACCGTCTGACCGTCTGACCGTCTGACCTTCTGACCATCTGACCGTCTGACCGTCTGACCTTCTGACCTTCTGACCGTCTGACCGTCTGACCGTCTGACCGTCTGACCGTCTGACCGTCTGACCGTCTGACCTTCTGACCGTCTGACCTTCTGACCGTCTGACCGTCTGACCGTCTGACCGTCTGACCGTCTGACCTTCTGACCATCTGACCTTCTGACCATCTGACCGTCTGACCATCTGACCGTCTGACCGTCTGACCGTCTGACCGTCTGACCTTCTGACCGTCTGACCGTCTGACCGTCTGACCGTCTGACCGTCTGACCGTCTGACCATCTGACCGTCTGACCATCTGACCGTCTGACCGTATGACCGTCTGACCGTCTGACCGTCTGACCGTCTGACCTTCTGACCGTCTGACCTTCTGAACATCTGACCGTCTGACCGTCTGACCGTCTGACCGTCTGACCATCTGACCGTCTGACCGTCTGACCGTCTGACCATCCGACCATCCGACCTTCTGACCGTCTGACCGTCTGGCCGTCTGACCGTCTGACCTTCTGACCGTCTGACCGTCTGACCATCTGACCGTCTGACCATCTGACCGTCTGACCGTCTGACCGTCTGGCCGTCTGACCGTCTGACCGTCTGACCGTCTGACCGTCTGACCTTCTGACCATCTGACCGTCTGACCGTCTGACCTTCTGACCGTCTGACCGTCTGACCGTCTGACCGTCTGACCGTCTGACCGTCTGACCTTCTGACCGTCTGACCTTCTGACCGTCTGACCGTCTGACCGTCCGACCGGCTGACCGTCTGACCGTCTGACCTTCTGACCTTCTGACCGTCTGACCTTCTGACCATCTGACCGTCTGACCGTCTGACCGTCTGACCGTCTGACCTTCTGACCATCTGACCGTCTGACCGTCTGACCGTCTGACCGTCTGACCATCTGACCGTCTGACCGTCTGACCGTCTGACCGTCTGACCTTCTGACCGTCTGACCTTCTGAACATCTGACCGTCTGACCGTCTGACCGTCTGACCATCCGACCATCCGACCTTCTGACCGTCTGACCGTCTGACCGTCTGACCGTCTGACCTTCTGACCGTCTGACCGTCTGACCATCTGACCGTCTTACCATCTGACCGTCTGACCATCTGACCGTCTGACCGTCTGACCATCTGACCGTCTGACCATCTGACCGTCTGACCGTCTGACCGTCTGACCGTCTGACCGTCTGATCGTCTGACCGTCTGACCGTCTGACCTTCTGACCATCTGACCGTCTGACCGTCTGACCTTCTGACCGTCTGACCGTCTGACCGTCTGACCGTCTGACCGTCTGACCTTCTGACCGTCTGACCTTCTGGCCGTCTGACCGTCTGACCGTCTGACCGTCTGACCGTCTGACCGTCTGACCGTCTGACCGTCTGACCGTCTGACCGTCTGACCTTCTGACCGTCTGACCTTCTGACCGTCTGGCCGTCTGGCCGTCTGACCGTCTGACCTTCTGACCTTCTGACCATCTGACCGTCTGACCTTCTGACCGTCTGACCGTCTGACCGTCTGACCGTCTGACCGTCTGACCGTCTGACCGTCTGACCGTCTGACCGTCTGACCTTCTGACCGTCTGACCTTCTGACCGTCTGACCGTCTGACCTTCTGACCGTCTGACCGTCTGACCGTCTGACCTTCTGACCGTCTGACCGTCTGACCGTCTGACCGTCTGACCGTCTGACCGTCTGACCGTCTGACCGTCTGACCGTCTGACCGTCTGACCACGTGACCGGCAGGTTTTCTGGTGATCTCCACGCTCGGCCTGCTCGCCAGTACCGGCCTGATCATCATCGGTCACCTGGGGACCCGCCGCCACTCTGGTCTGCTGGTGGACGTGCTCGGCGGCGGCCAGGTCTGCCTGGGAGTCATCAACTTCATCCTGATCGTCATCGGGATGGTGGCGTCGGCCTGCTGCCGGACATCACCGGAGGAGCTGCAGCAGCGGCGGCAGCTGTACCTCAGGGGTACCCCAGTGTACCCGTGACACGGCAGCTGTACCTCAGGGGTGCCCCAGTGTACCCGTGACGCGGCAGCTGTACCTCAGGGGTACTCCAGTGTACCCGTGACGCGGCAGCTGTACATCAGGGGTACCCCAGTGTACCCGTGACGCGACAGCTGTACCTCAGGGGTACCCCAGTGTACCCGTGACGCGGCAGCTGTACCTCAGGGGTACTCCAGTGTACCCGTGACGCGGCAGCTGTACCTCAGGGGTACCCCAGTGTACCCGTGACGCGGCAGCTGTACCTCAGGGGTACCCCAGTGTACCCGTGACACGGCAGCTGTACATCAGGGGTACCCCAGTGTACCCGTGACGCGACAGCTGTGCCTCAGGGGTACCCCAGTGTACCCGTGACGCGGCAGCTGTACCTCAGGGGTACTCCAGTGTACCCGTGACGCGGCAGCTGTACATCAGGGGTACCCCAGTGTACCCGTGACGCGACAGCTGTGCCTCAGGGGTACCCCAGTGTACCCGTGACGCGGCAGCTGTACCTCAGGGGTACTCCAGTGTACCCGTGACACGGCAGCTGTACATCAGGGGTACCCCAGTGTACCCGTGACGCGGCGGCGGAGGGTGGAGTCAGTGTGGGAGGTGGACACCGCACAGCGAATGGTCTGCGAGTGGCGTGTGTGGACTGTAGAGGATATAGGACAGACGGACAGAGGACGGACAGACTCCGAGAGTCGCCTGACCTGGGGGTAGAGGGGTCGGATGAAGCGAGCAAACAGTCTGTGATAGTGAGCAGTATTGGTGGAGTGATACAGCCCTGGCAAGGCGACACGTCTGAGACAAGAAGTGAATCTACGACTGGATTTTAGCTGTAGCTCACTTTGAAGGGTAACAGCGGAACTGAAGTGTCATGTCACTAGATAATAAGTCAACCCCACTCATTGTGATCGTATGCAAGTGAGCAATACGTAGCATTTATATATATTTGTCACGTTTCATAGTATTCACTATTTCAAGTGTAATAATCCTGAAAAAACTTGCATTTCCAATATTCCTGATTTCTTTGTAGACTTGGGCGCCCATAACTTCTGACATTGACGTCACCTACTACTGCCAAGCCATACCCACACCAGCGCCGTTTCTCCTTCCGGTCCAGTACCACTAGTGCCGAGCTTCCCCCTCTCCTCCTACTGCGCCCCTGTTCCAACAATGGAGGAGATATTCGTGATCCGTCTGCGGAGTCCGGCCGGGCCGGCGCCGGTGCCGCCCAGCGAGCAGAAGTACTCCGCGGAGACGGTGCTGGGGCTGGGCGCCGTGCACCTGGCGCTGGCGGCGCTGGCGCTGCTGTTCGGGGCGCTGGCGCTGGCGCTGGAGCCGGACGTCCAGCGGCACGGCGCCGCCGGATGGCTGTGGCCGCTGTTCGCTGCCACCGGCGTGAGCGGCGCGCTGGCCGGCCGCCGCTGGTACCGGAACGCGCACATCCGCTGGTTCTGCCTGCTGTCGGCGATGTCGGCAGCGGGCGCGGCGCTGCTGGCGGCGCTGACGGTCACGGGACTGGTGCAGCGGCAGCTGCGGCTGGACGCGCTGCGCCGCGCCGCCGCCGCCGACCCGTACAGCGCGCCGCTGTCACCTGACCACGAGCGGCGCCAGGCGCTGACCGCCGCCAGCGCCAACCTGCTGGTCACCGCGCTGCTGGAGCTCGTCTGGTCGGTGGTGACGGCGCGCGTGGCGTGGCGCGGCTGGCGCGCCCCGGAGGCCTCTCTGACGCGCGCCGCGTCGGACCCGGACCTGCTGCGGGGCGTGCCGCGCCCGCTGGCCGACTGCCAGGTGGCGCGTCTGAACCCTCTCTGCACCGACACCAGCACGCTCGACTACCGGGAGCGGGTGCAGCGGTTCCTGGACGAGGCGCTGGAGCTGGCCGCCCGGCAGTCGCAGCCGTCCGTCGCCAGCCTCGCGCTCGAGCTGGTCACGGTCGACAGGGACGGGCTGCAGCGGGAGTGGAGTGGAGTGGAGTGGAGTGAGCTGCAGCGGAGTGAGATGCATAGCCATGAGCTGCAAAGCTGCATAGCCTCGAGGGACCGCTCAGTGACAGAGTACGGGGGGCAGCTGACCCAGGAGTGAAGCGGTCGGCTGAACTTTGGGTCACCAGAGACCGTCTCCTGAACAGGAACAGCCCTTGACGGCAGTGAATAGGCCCTGAGTGGCAGCATGTGGGAGGTCGGAGGACGCCGCGTGCTGACCTGAGTGACCAGGGCATTGTGTGACCATTGTAGTATACAGGTAGCGGCATCTGGCATGTGCAGAGCTGCCGTGGAATAGTCAATGTTAGTGTTAAAATGACTGGTAGGGTAGGCATTTGTCTGGAACAGTGAGTGATCTGGAGTAGCGATCGGGGTGACGTGCTGCACTAATTGTGAAAATAGTCGCTTATCCCTTGTGGTCCCAATATTAGGCTGGTTAGGGTGGTTATTAAATAACATTGTCTCGCTCTGCGTGTGAGACGGAACCCAGTGCAGTGCGGTGTTTGAATGTGGCATGTGTGATACAATGACGTCACAAAATATGTATTATGAAGTCCGGCACATTTACCGCTTATCGGCACATTTACAGATCACCAGAACACATCTTAATATTATGAACTCGCACATCAACACTATGAAACATCGTAAACGTCTTCTGCGAAAACAGGCATCGGTATACACAAAACACAGCATCATATGTCTTCTCCTCTTCAGGGCAGTTCTTCCCATTCTCACATTTCAGGTCCCCCGAACCTTTCGCACTGTGTTCACTGGGAAGTCGCCGCATCCAAGAGGTTAAACCTCTTCTGCAGGCACTTCAATACCTCGACTCTGCAGCACTATGTCGACATTGAGGGCAGCACTGTTCGCTTCATTGCGCAGTTCGCTCACTCACTGTTGAGCACTTCAGACCACACTGTCGGAGCTATGTAAAGCTTTGGTCCACTCTGATAGAGAGAGAGAGAGAGAGAGAGCACTCTACCGGAAGTAGTTGCTTGTTCTGCTGCTGTAGGTGGACATGGGCGGCGGTCCTCGCCCGGTGCCTCGCAACGTTTCTCGCTGGTCGAAGTCGTGGATATCGTAATAAACCAGACTCTGGTTCTGTCAGGAGAGAGAGAGAGAGAGAGAGAGAGAGAACAACAGTTACTACAGGAGTGTGGAGCTTTCGTTATTTTACTGTTTCCTATTTGACTTGTATGTATGGAGAGAGTTTCCCATTTTACTTGTATTGACATGGAGAGAAATGGTGTAGAAATACAAACAGTTTAGAAAATACTTCGTTAAAAGATTCCGGGTTATAGACCGTTTGATATAACGGCTTTGCAATGCAGTTTTGCACTTCACTCGACCTAATATATGTATGCCTTAGTTAATTCACTGACCCGGTGCGCCCGGTTTGAGCCGGCACCCATGACCCGGTATGACCGCCCGGTTTGATCCGGCAAGTATGGCCCCGTATGACCCGTTACGGACCATTATAACCCATATAATGACCCGCATAAGACCAACTATGACCCGGTGCACTGTCTACGTACCGCCACGGAGCCGCGGGAGCGTGGCCGCGGCACGGGCGGGTAGCCCCGCACGGTCGACTGTCTCTCCTCCCGCTCATCCTCGTCATAGTCGGGCAGAGGCACGGGCGTCCTGCTGCCACGAGAGGGCGCGCCCCGCTCACTCAGCGCGCCCGGGGTGCGGGCCCGCCGAATGTGGGCCGGGTATAAGGAGGTGCGCCCCGCTGCCAAGGACAGATACAGACAGCGGTTAGAGGGGCACGGGGGGTGCGGGCCCGCCCAATGTGGGCCGGGTAGGAGGTGCGCCCCGCTGCCAGGTACAGATACACGCAGCGGTTAGAGGGGCACGGAACGCCACACAGCGGTTGGAGTCACTGGGTGGCTCCTAGATAAGTCACGGCAGACTAGAGGACGGTGCGACATTCAAGCTGAACAAGGTTTCTCTGATACAGCGATCTTACATCAGCGGACAGGTTGGTGTTGGAGGTGTTACAAACACTGAACATTGTGAGCTGGCTGAAGAGAATTGATGCTTGAATTAAGCTGAGACTAGTTCAAGATAACGAATTATTTAATTCAACCCTACCAGACTCTGAGATGCCTCTTGTGATGTGTCTGATTCACATGAATACCAAACACATATATTACTCCAATGGATTTGATCTGAGTTAGATTTGCCTGGACAGCTGACTCGAGAATAACTGTCTCTCTCTCCCTCTATGTTACCCTGTTCCTCTATGTCTCCCTCTATGTTACCCTCCCTCTATGTTACCCCTCCGTTCATACCTGTCATGTTGAGACTGGCTGGACCATCCAGGCCGGCTGGCTTGTGGCCGTACAGCGGCACCTGGGAGCCGTACAGGGGCTGCTCCCGGGAGCCGTACGGCTGCTCCCGGGAGCCGTACGGAAGCTCCCGGGAGCGCGGAGCCGGACCACCTACCATCGGCTCCGGCTGTGGGCGGGGTACGAGGTACGAGCACAGTCAGTATCTGGCACCGGCCAATCACGAGGGTATACTGCATAGTGTATATTGACTATAACAACTCAAAACGACTTCATTCATAAGTGTTAGGGCAGATTACAGCCAAATTCAAGAGAGTCTGATATCAGTTCACGCAAGAAATAAGTTCACAGGCACATCAACCATACATAGCTTGTTCATGCAATCTGCCTTACAATGAGGTATGATGACCATCTGATCAACGTGCTGTTTAGCCGTGCTTTAGTGGCATGTTTTTAGAGCGACCCATGCTGGCGTCCTGTGGAAGTAATGCGATTTGAGTCGTAGCTATGTTAAACCATAAACCATGGAAGACCATAAACCATGGAAGACCATAAAACATGGAAGACCACAACGTTCATACATTCCATCGGACCGAATACATCTGTAACATGCACATGCATGCATACATGCATGCATGGATATGAACAATGTACACGTACGGGCGATATACGCACATGCCGCGCATTTTATAGTTTGTCAGTCAGGTGGTGTGTGTAGTTTTATTTCGTTAGGATAAGTCGGCCGTCAGTCGGCCGTCGTCATTCGTCAGATAGGTATAGGTCAGACATGAAACGGTATGGCTAGTTTGTCAAAATAAGCGCACCTTCCGAGTAAGTATTCAAAACTTCTGTATGGGTACTGAGTACCGTACTGAGTACCTTCTGTATGGGTACTGAGTACCGAAGGAACGTACCAAAGGAAGGGGCGAACAATGCAGGAATGGGATGCTTTGAAAAAATAGCGTTTCTCCACTTTGTTTGTCCTTTCGCGATGGAATGTATTACGATGTATACAGGCCGGGCGTATGTGATATATTGAGTTGTGCAGAATGGTGTAATACCGACATACCTAAACCAGAATGCACGATGTTCAAAAGTTAGCCGCATATTTTCAACACATGGGCGTATTCTTCCTGTCCCGATTGAGCGTCACTTTCGAGTGCGTCACTTTCGAGTGCGCGCTTTTCATGTGATGTATTGATGAAGCCACCGTCTTTGCTCATACCGCCTGGCTGACCCGGTGAGCATGCTCCAGTGCGCCGTGCTCATCAGCCTCCCCTTTACTAACTTTATCTGTCAGTCTGCTACGTCTGTGCGGGGAGGCGTCCGCCCCCGCCCTGCGTCCGTCAGAGAGTCGCGGGTGGCCGGCGGCGGCGGTACGGGACCGGGCCCGGGACCGGGCCCGGGACTGGGCCCGGGACTGGACCTGGGACTGGGCCCGCCGCTGCCCCGTCCTCTCCGCAGCCGACAGACTGCCGCTGCTCTCCGACGGAGCGGGCCGGGAGGAGGACACCCGGCAGGTTCGCCGGGCAGGGGTGCCGCGGGGGAGCTGAGCCGACCGCCGCCGCCGCCGCCGCCGCCGCTCCGGCGGCAGCGACAGCGCCCGGCTGACGGCGTCATTACACTGCGTCAGCGCCGTCAGCAGGTAGTCACCGGAGGCGTACAACGCGCCGCCGCCGGCCGTCATCGTCACGGGTGAGGTCAGCAGGGAGGTCAGGGGCACCTGTCGAGTCAGCAGCCGTCACTGTCCGTCAGTGGTCAGGTGTTGAAGATCACAGTAGAGAGGTCAGGGACACCTGAACCTGGTCACGTCTGCAGGTCCACCGTGACCGGTCACAGTCAGGGGGCAGACGTCAGCGGCGAGGTCATGGGCACCCCCGTAATATTAAAGAGCAGTTAGTCCGTCTGTTTCGGTAGAACATGTAAGGAAAGGATTCACGTCATCTCGTTATTCCGCGTCGTTGGAAGCAGACTGGTTATTGATTCAACTTTTTTGGAACGATTCAATCATGATTCATTTTAGAATCTGAATGATTCAATCACCGTTTGATTCACGGATAATTTTTGTAGAATTGATTCTTTCCGATTCAAAGAATCAAAACAAATATTTTAATCGATTCACGTTTGATTCAACATTTAAATATATGTGTTGAATTTGTGTCAAATCAATAAAAATGGAAACATACATAAATATGATCATTCAAACATTGTTACAGCAATACTATTTCAGTATAAATGAATGCAGCTACTGGGACTGCATGCATTTGCACAATTTACCAGTGTACGTACTTGAATCGTTAAGAATCGTTAAATCTTTTGATTCAATCAGCCTTGATTTGATGCGGATTTTGATTCAATCACGATTCATGAATCAAAAGATCTGGTGGTGAATCAATTATTTTGTTATGCAAGGAACTTTGATTGAACGATTCCAATCGATTTAATCAGTGTTGAATCGATAACCAGTCTGGTTGGAAGTGTTGAACTCCTCTGTTAGTCACGACAGAAAAATCGTACTGAAGTAAGTGATAAGCACACAAACAGAAGCACACAAACACACACAATTCACAAAGCTTGACAAGCCATCATCGATAGCGGTGCAAAGCGAAGAAAACGTGCATTTCACTTGGAAAGAGGTAGAAAATTCGGTAGTGCAGAATAAAAGGGAAGGCTTCTTACTGCACTGTTCGGCATAAGACATAAAGACATAAAGACATAAAGACATAAAGACATAAAGACATAAAGACATAAAGACATAAAGACATAAAGACATAAAGACATAAAGACATAAAGACATAAAAGAAAAGTGCAACAAAGAGCCTCTTGGGCCCATCCGAGGTTGCACCCCCCCCCCCCCCCCTTCACCCCCTCCACCAGTCTCGCCCCTTCAAATCACCTTACTCTACCTGCATAAAAGAAGGCTAATCCCACGAGTATTTATGAACTAATCCCTTCTCTGTAAAGTATTTATCTAATCTAATTTTGAAGGAAGCAAGTGTCACTGCATCAGCGACATCCCCTGGTAGCATATTCCAATGTCCTACAACCCTTCTACTGAAAAATGACTGTCGTAGCCTAGTCCTACTTTGTTTCATAATGAGTTTATGCTGATGACCTCTACCTCGATTTTCCCTATTGAACTCAAACATACCCTTTAAATATCCAGAATGCTGACTATTTACAAATTTGAAGACTTCAATTAGATCTCCTCTTAGCCTTCTATATCTAAGTGAAAACATACCCAATTTCTTTAATCTATCTTCATAAGGTAAACTACCAAGACAATTAACCATTTTTGTTGCCCTTTTTGAACTCTTTCTAACAACCAGCAATCTTTCTCATATGTTGGAGACCAGGCTTGTACACAATACTCCAAATGTGGTCTAACGTATGCACAATACAGTTTTGTTATTACCTTTTCACTCTTGTAGGAAACATTTCTGTTAATGGCCCCTAGCATACCGAGCAGTAAACAGATTTTGCGCTCACTCGTACGTGAACGGCTTAACAGTTGTGTATGTATGTATGATGGCACGCTTGCACAGATATATACAGACTACGTGCTTGCACTGCTGAACACATAAGCACCTGCAGCCATTCTACTCTGAAGTCTGAAGCACCTATACTTAGCAGATCACTAACCGCGTATATGTTCTGGTGTCCCATGCTGTCGGCCGGCCGCCCCCACTGCATCCGCTCGTCCATGCCGAGGGAGTACGCCTGCTGCGGCCCGCCGGGACCCGGCTTCACGAAGTTGAATGTGTTGCCGGCGCCCATGGTGCCCATCTCCAGCTTACTGCGGCCGCGGCCCTTGTGCCAGCGTTTGCTGTAACGGGGGGGGGGGGGCGGGGAGGTCAGGAGAACATGTTTGACTGGGTAAAACGAAACCGTATTAAGATGTCTAACGCTCAACGTCACTTAACATACATATAGTACCTACACAATTGCACGGGCTACATGGCTGATGGGCGACACGAAACCGCACGAATGGCGACTGCCCCCTCCTCATTATTATTTACTTCCAATCAACCCACCGCGCCGGTATGGCCTGATGGCAAAACCGTGCATGACGAGCGGAATCACCGATAACTCGGCAACAAGTGGTGGTTTTACTGTCTAACCACGATTCGGTCAGGTTGGCTGGCCCCGAGGTCAGTGCTGTCCTGCCGAGGTCAGGCTTATCTGACTGAGGTCAGGACTCACCTCCACTGGCAGAGTCCGATGAACGTGGCGATGATGACGAGCGCAGCGGCAGCGGTGGCGCCCAGGGCCGCCCCCAGCACCTCCCCGTCAATGTCACACCGGGCGCCGTAATACGAACCGCGACATCTAGCGGACGAAAACACAACTACGTCACATCGGCGCCCAGACCTGGCCGGGCGCAGTGCTCGTGTGCAGGTGAGGCAGTATTGTCCCAGACCTGGCCGGGCGCAGTGCTCGTGTGCAGGCGGGGCAGTATTGTCCCAGACCTGGCCGGGCGCAGTGCTCGTGTGCAGGCGGGGCAGTATTGTCCCAGTCCTGGCCGGGCGCAGTGCTCGTGTGCAGGCGGGGCAGTATTGTCCCAGACCTGGCCTGGCGCAGTGCTCGTGTGCAGGCGGGGCAGCATTGTCCCAGTCCTGGCCGGGCGCAGTGCTCGTGTGCAGGCGGGGAAGTATTGTCCCAGTCCTGGCCGGGCGCAGTGCTCGTGTGCAGGCGGGGAAGTATTGTCCCAGTCCTGGCCGGGCGCAGTGCTCGTGTGCAGGTGAGGCAGTATTGTCCCAGACCTGGCCGGGCGCAGTGCTCGTGTGCAGGCGGGGAAGTATTGTCCCAGTCCTGGCCGGGCGCAGTGCTCGTGTGCAGGCGGGGAAGTATTGTCCCAGTCCTGGCCGGGCGCAGTGCTCGTGTGCAGGTGAGGCAGTATTGTCCCAGACCTGGCCGGGCGCAGTGCTCGTGTGCAGGCGGGGAAGTATTGTACCAGTCCTGGCCGGGCGCAGTGCTCGTGTGCAGGCGGGGAAGTATTGTCCCAGACCTGGCCGGGCGCAGTGCTCGTGTGCAGACGGGGAAGTATTGTCCCAGACCTGGCCGGGCGCAGTGCTCGTGTGCAGGTGAGGCAGTATTGTCCCAGACCTGGCCGGGCGCAGTGCTCGTGTGCAGGCGGGGAAGTATTGTCCCAGTCCTGGCCGGGCGCAGTGCTCGTGTGCAGGCGGGGAAGTATTGTCCCAGTCCTGGCCGGGCGCAGTGCTCGTGTGCAGGTGAGGCAGTATTGTCCCAGACCTGGCCGGGCGCAGTGCTCGTGTGCAGGCGGGGAAGTATTGTCCTAGTCCTGGCCGGGCGCAGTGCTCGTGTGCAGGCGGGGAAGTATTGTCCCAGTCCTGGCCGGGCGCAGTGCTCGTGTGCAGGCGGGGAAGTATTGTCCCAGACCTGGCCGGGCGCAGTGCTCGTGTGCAGGCGGGGAAGTATTGTCCCAGACCTGGCCGGGTGCAGTGCTCGTGTGCAGGCGGGGAAGTATTGTCCCAGTCCTGGCCGGGCGCAGTGCTCGTGTGCAGGCGGGGAAGTATTGTCCCAGTCCTGGCCGGGCGCAGTGCTCGTGTGCAGGCGGGGAAGTATTGTCCCAGACCTGGCCGGGCGCAGTGCTCGTGTGCAGGCGGGGAAGTATTGTCCCAGACCTGGCCGGGCGCAGTGCTCGTGTGCAGGTGAGGAAGTATTGTCCCAGACCTGGCCGGGCGCAGTGCTCGTGTGCAGGCGGGGAAGTATTGTCCCAGTCCTGGCCGGGCGCAGTGCTCGTGTGCAGGCGGGGCAGTATTGTCCCAGGCCTGGCCGGGCGCAGTGCTCGTGTGCAGGTGAGGAAGCATTGTTCCAGACCTGGCCGGGCGCAGTGCTCGTGTGCAGGTGAGGAAGCATTGTCTTGCCGTCAGCGTAACACAATAAAACAATGAACGCTAATCATTAGTTGAAAGATGTATAACCTGATGCTCATGTTATGTGAAAAATATAGAAATGAATCCAAAATGTACGAGTATGTTCGGCTATGAGCCTTCTTCAGTGGGTTCCACTGAATCCACTGAAGAAGGCTCATAGCGACTGAAGAAGGCTCATAGCCGAAAATATATTTTTGATTCTTGTCGATATTTCTCATATAGCATGAGCATAAGGTTATATATCTTTCAAATAATAATTATAATGCTCTGATTAACGTTTGATAAAATTAAAACTCACGAACGCTAATCACACTAAAAATGAGTTCGATTTTGACACTCGGTTAAAAAAGAAGAACAATGCAATTCCAGTTCAGTAAAGGGCCGGCGATGGAAAAACGGCCTATTCTTCTCGTCGGGAGCTGCCCGATTAAATGTGCATTTCATTGCTAAGTGCCTGTAGATCGGTCGGACTGCAGGAGGGATTACTCACAGACAGGTTTTGAGTCTGTTGTTGATCTGACAGGTGCCGTGTCCGCCGCAGAAGTCATCCGAACAGGACGCGCAGGACCGGCCCGCCCGGGCTGCATCACTCCTGTAACTGCGGCACCGGACACAGGTCAGCAGGGGGTCCTGGTCAGAACAGGACGCGCAAGACCGGCCCGCCCGGGCTGCATCACTCCTGTAACTGCGGCACCGGACACAGGTCAGCAGGGGGTCCTGGTCAGGGCCGTGGTCAGGTCACCTCCTGGATCTCCACCGCGCAAACCAATCCCTCGGGTATGAGTACCATCGGGGCAGCGATGGGTCAGCGTCATATTGCTATCAAGTCTCCAAAGTGCATCGACACGGGAATAACTGTAACAGCAAACGTCACTGGCAGATGCAGGGACGGTCAATCGTTTGCTGCCTACACCATCATCTTCATCAGGCTACAGAGAAGCTGTGTCAGCCTACCTGTCGTCGAAGCCCGGCTGGCAGCGGCAGAGGAAGCTGCCGAACACGTTACTGCACACGGCGTTCTCGTCGCAGTCGTGCAGCTCCGGTGCACTGCACTCGTTCAGATCTGAAGCCAATGAAGGCACAGATATGCAGGGTCAGCTCGGTTAACATTGTGCTAATGGCACAGATATGCAGGGTCAGCTCGGTTAACATTGTGCTAATGGCACAGATATGCAGGATCAGCTCGGTGAACATTGTGCTGTCGGTGATTTTGGACAGCATACTGACCAGCATACTGACTGTCACAAGGAAATATTTCGGGGGTGAAAAATTCATAATACGTCGAGTGACTCAGTGACGCAGACATTTCGTCTCCAGTAAAATGTAGCACTATTTTCACTATGTTAAAATGCGCCTAACGGAAACAAGCTTGTTTATAATCGATTCTAATAGAAACGACTGTTAAACGTATTCAGCGATTTTAGTGGTATCAGCAGTACATTCATCCCCAAAATGTCGGTGTGGGAATCAGTGAGCACCACCATTGTCTCACCCAGGACGCCCGGTATGGGGTAGAGCCCCCCGTCCCCCACGACTCACTCAGGACGCCCGGTATGGGGTTGAGCCCCCTGTCCCCCACGTCTCACCCTGGGCCCCCGGTATAGGGTTGATCGCCCTGTCCCCCACGACTCACCCTGGACCCCCGGTATAGGGTTGAGCGGGCCATCCACGAACAGGGTCGAGTCGCCGATGTTGTTGTCCTTGGCCTTGATGACGCGCAGCATCTGTCGCTGCAGCTCCGACTTCACCTGGCGGCGGCGGGTCTGCGGCGTGTCCAGCAGGCTCACCGTCGTGTTTAGGATCAGACGACCCCCCAGCGAGTAGAACGCGTTCACCGTGTTGCCCATGTAGATGTCCTTCATGGTGGTCTGCGTCATGGCAGAGTTTATCTGCGGACCGGTGGAGGATCGGTGGTCAGGCGTCGATAGTACGGTCAGGTGAAGATCAGTATGGAATGGTCTACCTTCATGATCTCTGCACGGATTTATGTTCATTTATGGGTGTGTATGATGGTAAAACAAGCGTTACTTTTCATAGTAATATTACTTTTCCTCGTAGACAGCGTGGTACTGACCGCGTTTCGTCCGTCCCAGGCCAGCTGCTGGAAGGCCTCTGTCTGCGGATCGTTGAAGTCGGCATCCCAGGAGAGCCTCTGGCCGTCCATGCCGTCCACCTTCACCGACATCACCACCGACACCACGCCTGTGACAAAAGGTCATCAACTGTTATGGAGCTCACATCACCACCGCCACCTCGCCTGAGAGACAGACATCAACAGTTAGCAGTTACGGCAGCAGGTGGCAGGTCAGTCGGCTAGTGATGTAGAACATTCGCAAAATTAATGCGGTGAGATATGATGCACTACTGATTGTCAACTACTGCATGCCATGTCATGCCATGTCATGCCATGCAATGTCATGTCATGCCATGTCATGTCATGCCATGTCATGCCATGTCATGTCATGCCATGTCTTTCAGCAGTCTTTTGCCGACAGCAATCTTCGCTGGCCGCGCGGGCAGTGGATGAGATGCCGAACATCGCCTCGGGACTATAGGCTGCACCCGGCGTTTGCTACTCACGTTTTCAGACGGTGCGGGGCCGGAGTCGACTGTATCCGGGGCTGTACCCGGCGTTTGCTACTCACGTTTGCAGACGGTGCAGGGCCGGAGTCGACTGTATCCGGGGCTGTACCCGGCGTTTGCTACTCACGTTTGCGGACGGTGCGGGGCCGGAGTCGACTGTAGCCGGGGCTGTACTCGGCGTTTGCTACTCACGTTTGCAGACGGTGCGGGGCCGGAGTCGACTGTATCCGGGGCGGCACACACACGAAGACACACCGTCTTCGGTCAGGCACCGCTCGTTGAACGCCTCCTTACACGTGCTGTCGTCGCCTACGATACACGTGTCGATCCTGAGAGAAGTGCGGCACAGATGTTAAACTGGGCTTCACAGGAACGGTGGATGGAAGTCACAGTATTGATCTGAGGAGTGTCTGGACTCAGTACAGGAAAGCATAGCCCAGAGTATGGCGAATAAGTCAAGCAGGAACGGCTGCAGTGATTGTAGAGGGCACTACTGACATGTCTATTAGCGACCAGAGGGCGCTACCTGGCGGCGACTACAGAGGGCGCCACTGACCTGACTGGCGGCGGGGACGGCCGGCGGTGACTACAGAGGGCGCCACTGACCTGACTGGCGGCGGGGACGGCCGGCGGCGACTACAGAGGGCGCCACTGACCTGACTGGCGGCGGGGACGGCCGGCGGTGACTACAGAGGGCGCCACTGACCTGACTGGCGGCGGGGACGGCCGGCGGTGACTACAGAGGGCGCCACTGACCTGACTGGCGGCGGGGACGGCCGGCGGTGACTACAGAGGGCGCCACTGACCTGACTGGCGGCGGGGACGGCCGGCGGTGACTACAGAGGGCGCCACTGACCTGACTGGCGGCGGGGACGGCCGGCGGTGACTACAGAGGGCGCCACTGACCTGACTGGCGGCGGGGACGGCCGGCGGTGACTACAGAGGGCGCCACTGACCTGACTGGCGGCGGGGACGGCCGGCGGTGACTACAGAGGGCGCCACTGACCTGACTGGCGGCGGGGACGGCCGGCGGTGACTACAGAGGGCGCCACTGACCTGACTGGCGGCGGGGACGGCCGGCGGTGACTACAGAGGGCGCCACTGACCTGACTGGCGGCGGGGACGGCCGGCGGCGACTACAGAGGGCGCCACTGACCTGACTGGCGGCGGGGACGGCCGGCGGTGACTACAGAGGGCGCCACTGACCTGACTGGCGGCGAGGACGGCCGGCGGTGACTACAGAGGGCGCCACTGACCTGACTGGCGGCGGGGACGGCCGGCGGGGACTACAGAGGGCGCCACTGACCTGACTGGCGGCGGGGACGGCCGGCGGGGACTACAGAGGGCGCCACTGACCTGACTGGCGGCGGGGACGGCCGGCGGCGACTACAGAGGGCGCCACTGACCTGACTGGCGGCGGGGACGGCCGGCGGCGACTACAGAGGGCGCCACTGACCTGACTGGCGGCGGGGACGGCCGGCGGCGCAGGCCGGGGTACGGTGAGCTCGTCGCCTGTCCAGGTCGGCCCCCTGGTCGGGTCACGGGTCGGGTCACAGGTCGGGTCACGGGTCGGTCTGAGCGGCGGTCAGCGGGACGGGTGACCGGTCGGCTCGGCGGTCTGCCGGCCGGGCGGGGCTTGGTGGAGGGTCGCCTCCTCCATGGCGGAGGAGCCGCTCCTGAGGACGGCTGGGGTACCGCCTGTCCGGTGAAACCGACTCCGGCGCCAACGGTCTGAAACGGAGCCACCGGCTGTGATGGCGTGCAGGGAAATGGCATAGGTGGTTTTATAGGCAATTAACTTTCTAGTTCGACCAAGTAGTGACACTGATGGTTGTCTCAAAGATCAACATTAAATATGTAGTAAAACTGGCATTATGTGTATACGTGAACGTTTCAGCATATGTAAGATAACCGTCTCTACTAAAGATGTACTTGGCCTATCAGCACAAGTGTCCGCTGCGTCCGTTTGCGTTCTCACCTGATAGCTACCCCGGCGGTTGATGTCGGTGGGCTCCAGGTTGAAGTAGGTCCTGCGGCCGTCGATGGAGACGAAGTTGTTGGTCGGTTCCGGCTGAGTGATTATACCTCCCGGCTGACGCAACTCGTTTATGTCCACTGCGGACGGACGGACGGACATGGGAGTCAAAAGGATTGAAATATTGATTGAGGATTGAAATAACGGCTCAAATGGTGTCTGATGTGCGTTTTGCGACCAATGCTCACTATCCCTCAGCATCATTAAAAGCAGATTACATTTATCGATAACGTTCTGTATATTATATATCATCCCTAAAATATGGAAACGTTTTTCATAGCTCACAAAAATGGAAATAATGTTCAAAGAATATCAAAGTAAAGCAATCAGGAATTGTCAGTTATCTACTCTGAAGCTGGCCTACTGTCATTTTACGTGCAGCTATAGACGAGCTGCATTTACCTGCTACTGTTCATCACCAGACTTGATCGTCATTATTGCACCGACTACTTACCTGGGATAACATATGGATGGCCGGTAGACGCGGATGGCCGAGTGGGCTGTCGTGTGGGCTGCCGCGCCGGCGGGGGCGGGGGCGGCGGTGAGACGGCGCCGAGGCCCTGTACCGCCGACACGGTCACGTCGATCACATCCCCCACAGCTGGTGTCGGCGCCGTCAGGATGACCGGCTCTGGTCGCCGCTGACCGGGCCGGAGTCCCACCGGCCGGTGCGGCGCCGCAGCGTCCAGGACCAGACCCGGCCTGCCTGCCCGCGGCAGCGGCGGGGTGGCCGGCGGCGGCCGCGGCCGGGGCCGGCCCGTCACCCCCGGGCGACCGTTCGGCCAGCGGCTCGGCGAGGAGGCGGGGCGCACCAGGTCCTCGGCAGACACGGCCACCGCGGTGCCCACCCCCAGCGAGGACGGCCGCGCGGCAGGGTCGCTGTCGGCAGAGGCGGTGATGGCGGTTGTAGTCGAGTCGTCTGTCGTCGCTTCTATCGGTTGCTCTGTCCTGGCGGTAGTAGCAGCAGTCTCTGTCGGCTGTTCGTTTCCCGTGGCGGTAGAGATATCACCAGAATGCGTGACCTCCTCAGCCTTGGTAGGCGTGGTTGGTCTCCACGCGTCAGCGGTGGAGACCTCCCAGGGTGCAGTTGTCTGAACTTCCATCTTTGTCGTCGGCACCTCCTCGGTAACTGCCCCGGTGCTGAGGGTGCTCACCGACTCCTGAGCCATCATGTCATCCTTGGCTGACACTGGAGTTCCTGAGACTGCCGTCGCCTGTGTGCCCCGAGTGCCGGTCGTGGTGCCGGTCGTGGTGCCGGTCGTGGTGCCGGTCGTGGTGCCGGTCGTGGTGCCGGTCGTAGTGCTGGTGGTGGTGCCTCGGGACGGTTCTGCCGAGGCTGACGGTCGTCTCTGGGACGGCGGCGGCGACGCTGCCACTGTCGGTCGCAGGGATTCCCTCAGCCGCTCGAACAGAGAGGCCGGACGGGAGGATGACGCCGGCCGCAGCGGTCTGCGAGGTCGGCTGGTGAGCGGAACCGCCGGGGACGAGGCCGGTCTCGAGGGGATGAAGGGACGAGTAGGAGGAGCCTCCTCAGGCGACGCTGTGGCGGGGTCGGTGGAGGTTCCCAGCATGTCAGACAGAGTAGGTACAGGAGCTGTTGGGGGGTCCGTGGGCTGGCTGGTAGGATCTGTGGGCTGGCTGGTAGGATCAGTAGACGGCGGTGAACCATCTGTCGTTGCTGGCTGTGTTTTTTCACTCTCTGGGTCGTCAGAGAGCGTGGGGGACACTGCAGCGGTCGGGCTGGTTGACGGCGTGGCTGTGCCAGCAGTCGGGGCCGGGGTCGGGGCAGCACTGCTGGTCGACGCCGGGGAGCTGACGGACGTACCCTCCCCTGCCGACACAGCTGAGCTGGGGGTCTGTGTGGTCGTCTGTGTCGGAGCCGCTGTGCTGACCAGGGTCCGCCTGAGCTCGGAACCACTGGACGTCAGCCGGATGACGATAGACGAGGCTAGCACCGGAGTCGGGGCGACAGTGGCGCCCGGACCCTCCGCCACACCAGCCGACACCGCCGGAACGGTAACACGCACCCTCTCCGCCGCCGTCATCTTGGTCCGCGGTGGTGGCGCCAGCTGTGTAGGTGGCAGACCGCCGACCCGGGGTCGCGGCGGCGGCAGAGCTACCGGTCCTGGCCCCGTCCCGGCCGCGAACTGCGGCGGGGCGCGGTTGTTGATGCGCGCCGGCGGCCGGAGAGACGACGCCGGCTGGCCGCGCACGTTGCCTCCGATGATGCTGAGGATGTTGTGGAGGACGGTTTGGATGTCTGGGTCTCCGCGACGGGAGCTCTTCCGCAGTGGACGGCCGGTCGGCTGCTCGAAACTCGGCAGGGGTGTCCAGGGAGAGGCAACGTCACCGGTCTGCTCGTCAGGTGGTGTAGTGAGACCTGTGGTAACTCCAGCGGACCTCGAGGTACCGACGTCCTCAGAGGGGTTGGTGAAGCCCGCGGAATTCGTGGTATCTGTGGCATCAGAGGGCGGGGTGGGCCCGGCAGTCACTGGCGTCCCCTCAGACCAAGGAGTCG
The DNA here is from genome assembly GCA_036785665.1 of Chirona hameri. NCBI lineage: Eukaryota > Metazoa > Arthropoda > Thecostraca > Balanomorpha > Balanidae > Chirona > Chirona hameri. Next base: position 94,887 of record JAXIVJ010000912.1, read on the forward strand.
ACTCGGAGGACCTGCCTGTTCCGAAAGTCTCGGTCGCTGCGGCGTCGGTCGGTGACGGCGGCGGTTCGGTGGAAGGCGGTACAGATGTCGTCACCATCGATAGTACAGATGTCGCCACCATCGACATGGGCACGATCGGCAGCTCCTGGCCGGCGGTAACGGACACCATCCCAGCCGTGATGTCAGTACCCGCTGATGTGAGAGATGCTGCCGGAAGGCTCGGTGTGTCTTCAGAAGTGGAAGCAGGCGTGCTTGCTGCATCGATGATGGTGCCTTGCGGCGCCTGTTTAGGAGAAGTTGTTTCTTCTTGTCCTGCATTACGGCTTTTGGTACTATCTTTGTCTGCGCTTGTGAACATCGTCAATGGCGATGTACTCATTATATCATTCCCATCGAAAAGCTGTTCAGCTGCTATGTTTTCACTGTCATCTACTATCACAGTTGAGACTGAACCCTGCCCTCCGCTGTTCACATCTCCACCGAGCTCTGGATCTTCCGCAGCACTGACGAGCTCATCACCCACCACAGCTGCGCCTCTCGCACCTGTGACGTCCCCGGTAGCAGTCTCAGGACCGTGCTGAGTATCTACCGTCTCCATGCCGTCCCCGCTGGCTTCTGACGCCATCTCCAGCGCTGCAGCACCGTTCGCTGACGTGGAGGAGAGGGTGGCATCGGACAGTGTCCGTGCAGTACCGGCCCGGTTCGGAGACCGTCCGGAGGCTGCTGAGGATAGCAGGTCCAGAGGCTCGTCCGGGCTGAAGGCTAGCCATTGTGAGTCGTCCCCGACTGCGCCTGAAACAGCAAAGATGATTTTGTTAGGACGTCGTATATGAGCACTTCATGCGGCAGTACCTAAACATAATAGTTGTATTGCTCATGTTTCGAATGGTATTAATGGGGTGCTGGTTGTCAGCATTTCAAGGACACCCTTTCTGTTGTAGAGATATATTCTTGCGAATGCAAATGGATCAGCTGATGTGCCGTCCCGGCTGTATGTTGGAGACACACAGTCTCACAAAATGGATCAGCTGATGTGCCGTCCCGACTGTATGTTGGAGACACACAGTCTCACAAAATGGATCAGCTGATGTGCCGTCCCGACTGTATGTTGGAGACACACAGTCTCACAAAATGGATCAGCTGATGTGCCGTCCCGGCTGTATGTTGGAGACACACAGTCTCACAAAATGGATCCGCTGATGTGCCGTCCCGACTGTATGTTGGAGACACACAGTCTCACAAAATGGATCAGCTGATGTGCCGTCCCGGCTGTATGTTGGAGACACACAGTCTCACAAAATGGATCAGCTGATGTGCCGTCCCGACTGTATGTTGGAGCCACACAGTCTCACAAAATGGATCAGCTGATGTGCCGTCCCGGCTGTATGTTGGAGACACACAGTCTCACAAAATGGATCAGCTGATGTGCCGTCCCGGCTGTATGTTGGAGACACACAGTCTCACAAATTGGATCAGCTGATGTGCCGTCCCGGCTGTATGTTGGAGACACACAGTCTCACAAAATGGATCAGCTGATGCGCCGTCCCGACTGTATGTTGGAGACACACAGTCTCACAAAATGGATCAGCTGATGTGCCGTCCCGGCTGTATGTTGGAGACACACAGTCTCACAAAATGGATCAGCTGATGTGCCGTCCCGACTGTATGTTGGAGCCACACAGTCTCACAAAATGGATCAGCTGATGTGCCGTCCCGACTGTATGTTGGAGACACACAGTCACCATCTGTCTTCTCTCCGTTACCGCGTTTTTACTCAGAGCACGGCATCCACGACTTCCGAGCGGCGGCGGTGGTTACCGACTCCCGACTTCCGAGCGGCGCCGGTGGTTACCGACTCCCGACTTCCGACCGGCGCCGGTGGTTACCGACTCCCGACTTCCGACCGGCGCCGGTGGTTACCGACCGCTACGCGGCGCTTTCCTCTCTGCCTCTAGTCTCGACAAGCTGTGACCGCTGCTGCAGCGATATGAGATGAGAGCGCAGGTCACTGCGGTGACTGTGGTAAGGGAGAGTCTCGTTCGGCTCATTGGAAAAGACAGGGCAACAAAAGAAGATGAAAGCTGGCTGAGAGGTATTTATCCAGGCTTAGATACAGTGGTCGACTATCACTGTTTACAGGTGGATCACACTCAAGGGCACATTACACGCACAAACTGCAATGCCTGTGTCCTTCGTAGTTCGTACAAAGAAGCTTAGTGCAGCACGATTAGAGAAGGATGCAAAAACGATCGATATAGCTCGCTTAGTTGATCTGCTGAACGAATAGGCATAGAGGTCACTGGGCAAGGGGTATGTTATGTCTGGGAATACAGTACTGCACACTGCACAGCACTGTCATTGATCTGAATCAAGCGGAGCTTTGTCTGAGCTGGAGATACGTCTGAATTGTGTATCCGCCAGCTGAAACTGGTTTCGGGATGGGCCATCTCCACGGTTTCATTGGGCTTGGCCAATATTATCAGACCAGACACAGCTGAGTAAATATATGTACAGCATAGCATGCAGCATATACAGCTTTTCTTTGCCGAATTACAGCGACAGCATATGGAGGGCAAAACGGAGGTCTAAGCTGGCCTCAGTTTTAACGTACATGCTTTGTTGAGATATAATGTATAGTTCTGATTTATTTTCGCCTAATACTTGTGTGACTCGCATAATAAGTACACTATACAGCCATGTGACTAAGCAATGGAACGATACAGAAATGCTGCTGATATTCACGTTATTTTCATATGGAAGCGAATCTTTTGTAAATCAATAAATCATATGTCATTTTTACTAGCGCAATCAAAGGCCTAGGACTAACTGGCGCACTTCAAACTGGTATCAGCTCTTTCTCTGCAACAAACTGATGATCCAATAATACGAAGTGTTATACCACACGCGCCTATCGTTTTCTCCGGTGAGTTTCATCAGTCGTTTAGATCTGGTGCTGATTTATGAGATACAATTTGTTCCGTCAATCATTCAAATGGCGTCAGTCACCCGTTTCCATCCGCTGTGAGAGCGGCGTGGGGACCTTTGTTCCCAGGCGACAGCGGGTGTTGTGCAGTCAACTAAGACTTGTGGCGGTCTAAACAAACCTTTCGTTGTCATTGTTCCGTCTCACTTGAGTTATGTTTATGTTTGTTGTAGGCGTAGATTTATCACAGTCCTTTCTGTTCGTCCAGGCGGTAGACACCATGACGAGTTTCTGCTTATCTGCCACTTCGCCAGAAAAACCGCTTTCGTCATGCCATTCCTTGCGAGAATGTTTCACTGTGCCGCCATGCCCCTTGCATGGAGGCAACGGTGAAGTCTTATGGCCCTGTTGCGTCCGGTAAAACATAGCACTAAACGTTTACAGAGGTTCCTGCCATACGCTGTAAGAGCATTTCCACGCAGAGACGTGGGAACCGTGGGGGCAGTGGGGCAACTCGCCCCCCCCCCCCAACTTTGGAGCTGGGGGGGGGGGGGCGACGCCCCAACTCTTTACACGTTCACTCGACTCTGTATAAGAACAAGGGCATTGCCACCGGAGATTCAACGGCGGCGCGCAACGCTGCGAAATTTGACACAGCTGTTGGGGCATCAATTACCCACACGGTGTTATTTTTTTTTACCTCAGGTCATCTCAGGTCAGGTCACCAGGTCATCTCAGGTCAGGTCAGGACCACCACTTGTTGGAGGTGGTCAAGTCAAGTGACCACCTCCAACAAGTTTGCGGTCGTGCCACAGACAAGGTGATTGACCAAACGGTTTGAAACTCACATGATGTCATCAGGTGATAAGCACCTACAATTCATTTATTTATATTTTTATTTTATATCAGTGACCTAAGGGCTGGTCTATTTCGTGACCTCCCCATTATAAGTCAATGGGGAAAATTAAAAACACGTATAAATCCATAGGAAATTGCTAAATTTGACCAATTTTCACCAGATCCACCCACTGACGGATCCAGAACGGTGGTTGGGGGAGGCCACGGGTGGTTTGGGGGGTCAAAACCCAAAAAGTCTCACACAATTCTGAGAACTCATCGGATTTCGCTTGCTTATATGCATTGATAGCTGATTGAAAACAAACTTGCCTTAGTAAAAGTTTCTTAGATTTTCTTCTATATCAGGAAATGTGTCAATTTTGCGCCGATTCCAGGCGGTTTGGGGAGACATGGTCGCTTCCCCCCCCCCCCCCCCCCCTCCTGGATCCGCGAGTGGATCCACCACTCTAGTCTCAAATGCAAAGCCCTATGTCACATTTCTGTTATTTTACCTCTACGAGGTCAACTCATGTGACCGTCCAGGTCACGTATGATTTAGAGCAATGGGGTTGTAACCATTGCATTCGGCTTGTCGAGACAAACCAATTGATGTAAGAGTTGACCTTGACCTGACCTAAACCTGACCTCAGGTGAGGCTAATTTTTGGATATGACCTAACTAGGTCACCCAATATATCAGTCGATGCGTCTCGACGAGACAAACACAATGGTGAAATATGTTTTACCTTATCGTGCTTCTATAGATCTAAGGTGGCGAAAACTCTGTGTGAGGTTTATCATAATGATGAGAATTAAAATAACCGGTAACCTCATAATAAGTAAGTAAATACATAAATTAAGGCCGAAATTATATTCTTGGATATTTCGCTATTGAAGCTTCGTCAGCAATCAAACAATCAACCAATCAATCAATTTGCTGACGAAGCTTCAATATCGAAATATCCAAGAATATAATGTTGGCCTTAATGCATTTATTTACTTACTTATTAGGAGGTTACCGGTTTTTTCCATTTGCATTATCGTGCTTCTGTCAAAACTTATTCCTTAAGACCAATTTGGCATTTTTTGGTAGAATGTTTCAAATTCAATGGCTTCTGATGACCTAACTATTGACCTTAGGTCAATTCTGATGAACCTTAGTCACAGAAAATTAAATTATCTTTCTAACACCTTTTTTTTGCTCTTGTATTATCGAGATATAGACGGTGTTATCAAGGACACTCATATATAACCGAAATTTGACCTCTGGTGGCCTCAATATTGACTTGACCTAAAAATGACCTAAGTATTTTCGATAGAGATTGTCTCGAGTTATCTAACACAGTCTTCCTCTTGTCGCTATATTGCGTGTTATTTTTTTAGATTTTAGGGGGAGAGGGCTTAGGGTTTTTAGATTTTAGGGAAGGCGGAAATACCCCCCCCCCCCCCCCCCCCCCGGCAGTTCGTGGTTGGCGCAAACCCCCGGCAGTGCGTGTGTTAATGTACCTTAATTCGGCAGCAGTTAAAGTCAACAAACAAAATAACTAACTAACTAACTAACTTATTAACTTAAATATAAGTAGATAAAAACAAAATCGATGAAAAATGCGTGTGTGTACCAATGCATATACAATATAATAACCAATGTAAAAATGCATTGGTTTGCCAGCATTTGCTTGAGTACGACCGTATAACGATTAATTCATACAAATGTACCCGAGACATTGATCATAATTCATAACACCGTAAAACACGGCATAGCATAACTCGGTTGATTGTTGAAGCCAAGTATGGTACTCGTACCAAATGTATGCTAAATGCATGATTTTGCTATGGTCAACTTGGTGCGAGCCCGGCACATCACCTAACCAGCTACCTCAGGTTCGGGAGTCAGCCAAGCCCGCCGGTTCTGGATCGGCCGGTTCTGGATCGGCCGGTTTAAGGTATGACTCGCGCCCCTAAAAATGTGTGCTGAACTTGATAATATTGTAATGTGTCATTAATTGCATAGTCGTGTTGTTGACCTACCACGAATGTCCCTGTCGTTTTATTGAATATGTATCAATATATGCCAGTTCTGGATGCAGGCACGGTGTAAGCTCCAATTCTGCTTATCCGACTGTGTGTGACCCTAGCACCAGTGTCGCTCCTTCTTCATGTTTACCAGCCATTCTCTAGTTTTTGTTGTTCTTGTTAGGCGACCAATTTCCTTATATTATATTGATACCCATTTCCTTAAATATATGACATACTATTGGCAATAAGCAACATTGGGCATGGAAAAGAGCGGTACACGTTGCTTCTCTTCAGTCTTAATTTTTGCCGTAATATTGCCAAAAAGTTCGCCCCCCCCCGAACTTCAAAGTAGTTCCCAAATCCCGCGCCCGTTTCCACGTCCCCAGACATTGAACTTCAAGTAAGCTCGATAACCTGTTATTCCGGTAAGTTCAACGCATTCGAGACGGATACTAAACGCCTTTATCGTCGTTCAGTCGCTTTATCGTCATTCGTGTTGATTCTCGGAATGCGTCAGAGCGCATTCTTCAACTAAGCCACCGCAAACCGCTGACTACCTGCTCCACATCATCCTGTTTTGCTCCCTTGCCAGGATTTTCCCGTAGATAAATAGGTCAGCCAGATGGATGATAGAGGAATGTCCGTTTTACAGGGTGTAATCCCAAAGCGAACTCGGCTGTCCCGCATCACCAGATTATGATGGTTGGTGCTCAGATTATGGTGGTTGGTACTCAGATTACGGTGGTTGATACTCAGATTATGGTGGTTGGTACTCAGATTACGGTGGTTGGTACTCAGATTACGGTGGTTGGTACTCAGATTACGGTGGTTGGTACTCAGATTACGGTGGTTGGTACTCAGATTATGGTGGTTGGTACTCAGATTACGGTGGTTGGTACTCAGATTACGGTGGTTGGTACTCAGATTACGGTAGTTGGTGCTCAGATTACGGTGGTTGGTACTCAGATTATGGTGGTTGGTACTCAGATTATGGTGGTTGGTACTCAGATTATGGTGGTTGGTACTCAGATTATGGTGGTTGGTACTCAGATTATGGTGGTTGGTACTCAGATTATGGTGGTTGGTACTCAGATTACGGTAGTTGGTACTCAGATTATGGTGGTTGGTACTCAGATTATGGTGGTTGGTACTCAGATTATGGTGGTTCGTACTCAGATTATGGTGGTTGGTACTCAGATTACGGTGGTTGGTACTCAGATTATGGTGCTTGGTACTCAGATTATGGTGGTTGGTACTCAGATTACGGTGGTTGGTACTCAGATTACGGTGGTTGGTGCTCAGATTATGGTGGTTGGTACTCAGATTACGGTGGTTGGTGCTCAGATTACGGTGGTTGGTACTCAAATTATGGTGGTTGGTACTCAGATTACGGTGGTTGGTACTCAGATTATGGTGGTTGGTACTCAGATTATGGTGGTTGGTACTCAGATTACGGTGGTTGGTACTCAGATTATGGTGGTTGGTACTCAGATTATGGTGGTTGGTACTCAGATTATGGTGGTTGGTACTCAGACTACGGTGGTTGGTACTCAGATTATGGTGGTTGGTACTCAGATTATGGTGGTTGGTACTCAGATTACGGTGGTTGGTACTCAGATTATGGTGGTTGGTACTCAGATTATGGTGGTTGGTACTCAGATTACGGTGGTTGGTACTCAGATTATGGTGGTTGGTACTCAGATTACGGTGGTTGGTACTCAGATTATGGTGGTTGGTACTCAGATTACGGTGGTTGGTACTCAGATTACGGTGGTTGGTACTCAGATTATGGTGGTTGGTACTCAGATTATGGTGGTTGGTACTCAGATTACGGTGGTTGGTACTCAGATTACGGTGGTTGGTACTCAGATTACGGTGGTTGGTACTCAGATTACGGTGGTTGGTACTCAGATTACGGTGGTTGGTACTCAGATTACGGTGGTTGGTACTCAGATTATGGTGGTTGGTATTCAAATTATGGTGGTTGGTACTCAGATTACGGTGGTTGGTACTCAGATTATGGTGGTTGGTGCTCAGATTACGGTGGTTGGTACTCAGATTATGGTGGTTGGTACTCAGATTATGGTGGTTGGTACTCAGATTACGGTGGTTGGTACTCAGATTACGGTGGTTGGTACTCAGATTACGGTGGTTGGTGCTCAGATTACGGTGGTTGGTACTCAGATTATGGTGGTTGGTACTCAGATTACGGTGGTTGGTACTCAGATTGCGGTGGTTGGTACTCAGATTATGATGGTTGGTACTCAGATTACGGTGGTTGGTACTCAGATTACGGTGGTTGGTGCTCAGATTACGGTGGTTGGTACTCAGATTATGGTGGTTGGTGCTCAGATTACGGTGGTTGGTACTCAGATTATGATGGTTGGTACTCAGATTACGGTGGTTGGTACTCAGATGACGGTGGTTGGTGCTCATATTACGGTGGTTGGTATTCAGATTACGGTGGTTGGTACTCAGATTACGGTGGTTGGTACTCAGATTACGGTGGTTGGTACTCAGATTATGGTGGTTGGTACTCAAATTATGGTGGTTGGTACTCAGATTACGGTGGTTGGTACTCAGATTACGGTGGTTGGTGCTCAGATTATGGTGGTTGGTACTCAGATTATGGTGGTTGGTACTCAGATTACGGTGGTTGGTACTAAGATTATGGTGGTTGGTACTCAGATTATGGTGGTTGGTACTCAGATTATGGTGGTTGGTACTCAGATTATGGTGGTTGGTACTCAGATTATGGTGGTTGGTACTCAGATTACGGTGGTTGGTACTCAGATTACGGTGGTTGGTACTCAGATTACGGTGGTTGGTACTCAGATTACGGTGGTTGGTACTCAGATTACGGTGGTTGGTACTCAGATTACGGTGGTTGGTACTCAGATTATGGTGGTTGGTACTCAGATTATGGTGGTTGGTACTCAGATTACGGTGGTTGGTACTCAGATTATGGTGGTTGGTACTCAGATTACGGTGGTTGGTACTCAGATTACGGTGGTTGGTACTCAGATTACGGTGGTTGGTACTCAGATTACGGTGGTTGGTACTCAGATTACGGTGGTTGGTACTCAGATTGCGGTGGTTGGTACTCAGATTACGGTGGTTGGTACTCAGATTATGATGGTTGGTGCTCAGATTACGGTGGTTGGTACTCAGATTACGGTAGTTGGTACTCAGATTACGGTGGTTGGTACTCAGATTACGGTGGTTGGTACTCAGATTACGGTGGTTGGTGCTCAGATTACGGTGGTTGGTACTCAGATTATGGTGGTTGGTACTCAGATGACGGTGGTTGGTACTCAGATTACGGTGGTTGGTACTCAGATTATGGTGCTTGGTACTTATATTATGGTGGTTGGTGCTCAGATTACGGTGGTTGGTACTCAGATTATGGTGGTTGGTACTCAGATTATGGTGGTTGGTACTCAGATTACGGTGGTTGGTACTCAGATTATGGTGCTTGGTACTCAGATTATGGTGGTTGGTGCTCAGATTACGGTGGTTGGTACTCAGATTATGGTGGTTGGTACTCAGATTACGGTGGTTGGTACTCAGATTATGGTGGTTGGTACTCAGATTATGGTGGTTGGTACTCAGATTACGGTGGTTGGTACTCAGATTATGGTGGTTGGTACTCAGATTACGGTGGTTGGTACTCAGATTACGGTGGTTGGTACTCAGATTACGGTGGTTGGTACTCAAATTACGGTGGTTGGTACTCAGATTATGGTGGTTGGTACTCAAATTATGGTGGTTGGTACTCAGATTACGGTGGTTGGTACTCAGATTACGGTGGTTGGTGCTCAGATTACGGTGGTTGGTACTCAGATTATGGTGGTTGGTACTCAGATTACGGTGGTTGGTACTCAGATTATGGTGGTTGGTACTCAGATTATGGTGGTTGGTACTCAGATTATGGTGGTTGGTACTCAGATTATGGTGGTTGGTACTCAGATTATGGTGGTTGGTACTCAGATTACGGTGGTTGGTACTCAGATTACGGTGGTTGGTACTCAGATTACGGTGGTTGGTACTCAGATTACGGTGGTTGGTACTCAGATTACGGTGGTTGGTACTCAGATTACGGTGGTTGGTACTCAGATTATGGTGGTTGGTACTCAGATTATGGTGGTTGGTACTCAGATTACGGTGGTTGGTACTCAGATTATGGTGGTTGGTACTCAGATTATGGTGGTTGGTACTCAGATTACGGTGGTTGGTACTCAGATGACGGTGGTTGGTACTCAGATTACGGTGGTTGGTACTCAGATTATGGTGGTTGGTACTCAGATTATGGTGGTTGGTACTCAGATTACGGTGGTTGGTACTCAGATGACGGTGGTTGGTACTCAGATTACGGTGGTTGGTACTCAGATTATGGTGGTTGGTACTCAGATTACGGTGGTTGGTACTCAGATTATGGTGCTTGGTACTCAGATTATGGTGGTTGGTGCTCAGATTACGGTGGTTGGTACTCAGATGACGGTGGTTGGTACTCAGATTACGGTGGTTGGTGCTCAGATTACGGTGGTTGGTGCTCAGATTATGGTGGTTGGTGCTCAGATTACGGTGGTTGGTACTCAGATTACGGTGGTTGGTACTCAGATTATGGTGGTTGGTACTCAGATTATGGTGGTTGGTACTCAGATTACGGTGGTTGGTACTCAGATTATGGTGGTTGGTACTCAGATTACGGTGGTTGGTACTCAGATTATGGTGGTTGGTGCTCAGATTACGGTGGTTGGTACTCAGATTATGGTGGTTGGTACTCAGATTACGGTGGTTGGTACTCAGATTATGGTGGTTGGTACTCAGATTATGGTGGTTGGTACTCAGATTATGGTGGTTGGTACTCAGATTACGGTGGTTGGTGCTCAGATTACGGTGGTTGGTACTCAGATTATGGTGGTTGGTACTCAGATTATGGTGGTTGGTGCTCAGATTACGGTGGTTGGTACTCAGATTATGGTGGTTGGTACTCAGATTACGGTGGTTGGTACTCAGATTATGGTGGTTGGTACTCAGATTATGGTGGTTGGTACTCAGATTACGGTGGTTGGTGCTCAGATTACGGTGGTTGGTACTCAGATTATGGTGGTTGGTACTCAGATTATGGTGGTTGGTACTCAGATTACGGTGGTTGGTACTCAGATTATGGTGGTTGGTACTCAGATTACGGTGGTTGGTACTCAGATTATGGTGGTTGGTACTCAGATTACGGTGGTTGGTACTCAGATTATGGTGGTTGGTACTCAAATTACGGTGGTTGGTACTCAGATTATGGTGGTTGGTACTCAAATTATGGTGGTTGGTACTCAGATTACGGTGGTTGGTACTCAGATTACGGTGGTTGGTACTCAGATTACAGTGGTTGGTACTCAGATTACGGTGGTTGGTACTCAGATTACGGTGGTTGGTACTCAGATTATGGTGGTTGGTACTCAGATTATGATGGTTGGTCGTACCTCTCAGTTGTCTCTGTGAGTACACCTGTAATGTAATCTCCCATGTTCTCCGTCGGTGTCCGTCAGGCTCGGTATTCTCTGGCACGGTCAATGATCCATGATCTAAGCTCGACCCTGTCCGCCCCCCCCCCCCCCCGCTCCTCCCTCGCTCCTGTCGCAGCGTCGACGGCGGTGCGCCACTTCTCGCCGGTTCCCTGGTGGTTCCTCGCCGGTTCTTCACCGGTTTCCCGCCTGTTCACCGTCGGTTCCTCCCCGATTCCCCGCCGGTTCCAGGCGGGTTCGTCGCCGGGTTCGTCGCCGGTTGACGGCGCGTGCTTCCTGTACAGCTCGCGCGGCGAGTCACGCACTGTCGCACGGTAACGGTGCGCCACTGCGACGGTGCCGGCCAGCGCATCTCGCCGCGTGCCGACGGTGCGCTGCCGTACGGACTGGGCGCTGCAACAGACTGCGGTCGGGGGCGGTGGAGGCTCGTATGAATTTGTAGGATTAGCAGTACCTGCGCCGTACTTTCTGCGCGGTGCAGATATTGGGTAGATATTATCTTATCGGCTATGACTTGCTTGGTTACAGGCAATGGAACACTATAAACGCAAACAAAAATGTGACTCGATAAGTCTAAGAAGTATGTATTTTATGTTTAACAATTCTGAAAAAGAGTATGTTATTGAACTAAAAATGTTCAAGTTTCGCGGAATTTGCCTACATCTCTTCCTTTATATATGGAACACTTTACATACTTCCTTTACTTACTTAACATATACCCATTCTCGTTCCCTTACCCTTCTCTCTTACCGTTACATATGCCTCCGGTATGCAAGCATATTCAAATGAAGACGGACACAGTAGCATGTGATACAGTACACTTAAGACCGATCGGCTTCTATTACAACATTTAAATGACATTCCAAAATAAAGCATGGATATTGAACATCCTTGTGATGGTAAAGAAACGAAAACTTGTTAAATTTCCGAGTTAGCATTCGATTCAACAGAGCGTGGAACACCGTGTGAGATTGAGATGCACGGATTATACACATGTCGTTAGTTCCGATTGAGTCAATCTTCTCACGTGTGACACGTCTATCTTCTCTTAGCCATGCGAGTTTACAACAGAGAAAGTGTTTACTATTTATTGCCGTGGACCGCTCCGATGAAAGTGATTCTCCATTGGCGACCTAAGTAGGCGGTATTTATAGAGGCCAGTAGGCTGTTGGTCACAGCCGAGTGCCGTGACCGCCACCATTACTGGCTCTCCCCGAGACACAGCGCGCTTCCCGCGGGCACGAACAATGCGACGACCGCGCCAGATAGGTCGCACTATCAAGATTGTACGGAATTTATGGTCAGTTATCATCTGGCATTTTGGCTGTGGTGGTGATAGTGATGATTCTATCTTATTTTGGAGAAAATGTGTCGCTTGCTTTGCATTGAGGCACGCATGTGGTTATTATGTGACCATCAGCACTTTACTGACCCGTGGAATATGCAATGTTTGTTTTTACAAACGAGTTGGAAATGTGTTTCATGTGATTTCATATTTAATTCAATATAACACGAGAATATCACCTTATTAAAGGGAAATATTCCCCTGTTGATCTATTTTGTTTTGCATTATCTTATGTAACATGTATGGTATTAAATTTATGGAGTCTCAATTTAAAAATGAAATCACAACTTTTTATATTTTGAAAATTATTTTTTGAGGAAATAAAACAAAAAGTACGTATACTTCTTTCGGAGTTCATGATCGGTGTTTTTCCTTCACCATTGGAAGTGCGACATATCTGGCGCTTTTATTTCAATCTGTTCAACGTTGAATAACTCTCTTTTGATATAATTAATAAACTAAAAATCATGACCTTTTCCTCGAAAATGTGAAAATCCAATGTTATCCAAATGTTATTATTATGTTGTAATATTTCGGCCACAGGCCTTCATCAAACAGTGAAACAAAACAAAACAAAATATTACAACATAATAATAACATTTGGATAACATTGGATTTTCACATTTTCGAGGAAAAGGTCATGATTTTTAGTTTATTAATTATATCAAATATGTTCCTCGCACAAGCACTAAACTCTATAAAGTACTTTGAATAACTCTCGTTGAATTACCTCTCAACAAATCGCATACACTAAATACGTTGTCGTAGGGGCCAAGCTAATCCGCCGAATGCATCACGGTTTTCTGAAATGTGTATTGATTGATTATGGAAAAACGGTTCAGATAAATGTGCCATGTGTGCATTGTAATGTATTGAATACATGTATGTTGAAAATTCATGGGGAAACATTTTTGTATGAGTCGAGAACACTAAATAAGTATCCGTCCGGAGCCAACTAAACTGCCGATTTCAATGCACTTTTTTCAAATGCCTGTTGATTGTTCATAAATGTTTGGTAGATATTCGCAAAATATTGAGTACAGAAAACATATTACATACCTTCATGATAAATAGCAATGCGTAGGCAGGCTAATTTGAGCTCGGACAGTGAATTCGTTACCGAGTACTTACTGAGTATCGACCGTTATAAGCGTGGATCGCTTATCAACTTTAACGGTGACTGATCTTTCGGTAAAAATGTTTATATGCAAAATGTGATCAATTTACAATATATGTTGTTCTCGTCTGTCGAATTCAAGTAATAACTCCATTTTTGTATGAAAATGTGATTATTTCCCTTTAACCCGGCATTGACTGGGGTCTCAGCAGAACGCCATTGACTGGGGGGGGGGGGCGTTAAACGCCCCCCCCCCCCCCTGGTTATCTTCCGAACTATTGATCGCAGAGAGACGCACACGGCGGCAAACACAAGCTCTCAATGAGACGAATCTAAAGTCTGCTAAAACATGTCAAAGTGAGGTTAAATGTCAAGTCACGGTCAGGTCAAAGGTCAAAGGTCAAACTCGGCGTATTTGAGTCTATGGGCCATACTTTCCATCCAAAGCCTTCGATTGCGACCAGTCTCACCCACAGTGCTGCCAAAGGTATGATACATATCCCGCATGAGCTAAAGTGAGATTGTTGGGCAATGTCAAGGTCAATGTCAGGTCATACAAGGTCACTATGCTCAAAATATCTACGAAAGTCATGAAACACATGTTTCATGAGTTATTTTCCACGTATAATTCGATAGTGACAGTCATTTTACCACCTGAATTCATTTACGTGCAATAAATGTAAATTTCAGGTCAAGTTCAGGTCACCGTAGGTCATTTTTTTTATGAATATGTCTAAACAAAAAAGGCATGTTGCCAGAACAGTTTTGTCTCAGAAATACAGCGGTGGCATTGATTTGTCTGTATCTAGTCAATAAAAGCCAACAAACGCAATTTCAAAATATGACGTCATGAGTTACCCATACTATAGATGTCATAATTCAGTCAAAAATAGAGATATCAGTTTTAAATTTGGTATGGTAGTTGCCTAGGAATGGTTCTCCGACATATCTTCCGTTTTTTTTTTAATATTTCAGATTTGTTTTATTTTGTGATAATCCCACCAAAAAAAATAATAATGTTTTTTGAGTTTTTGGGGGTCAAAAACTAAAAGTTGCCAAAATCTGAGACAGCCAGTTTGTAGCCGTTGCAATTTGATATCTTTTGGCGTTTTTCGATTGCATTTTGCTTCAAATGTGGCATTTGTACGGCCTGGCAATGTTTAGGCTGATGTTGGTGTAAAACTCGAGTGTAGTGACCAGACTGGTTATTGATTCGACTCGGATTGAATCGATTGGAATCGTTCAATCAAAATCCGTTGAATCAAAGAATAATCGATTCACCACCGGATTTGGTTTATTCATGAATCATTATTGAATCAAAACCCGCCTAGAAACAAGACTGATTGAATCAAAAA
>JAXIVJ010000912.1:115000-162500 GCA_036785665.1 Chirona hameri
TAATGTCGAGCCGGGGAGGGAGCGGAGAGAGGAGGAGCACAGCTCACGCCGCGGCAGGGGTTCAGGGTAATGTCGAGCCGGGGAGGGAGCGGAGAGAGGAGGAGCACAGCTCACGCCGCGGCAGGGGTTCAGGGTAATGTCGAGCCGGGGAGGGAGCGGAGAGAGGAGCACAGCTCACGCCGCGGCAGGGGTTCAGGTAATGTCGAGCCGGGGAGGGAGCGGAGAGAGGAGGAGCACAGCTCACGCCGCGGCAGGGGTTCAGGGTAATGTCGAGCCGGGGAGGGAGCGGAGAGAGGAGGAGCACAGCTCACGCCGCGGCAGGGGTTCAGGGTAATGTCGAGCCGGGGAGGGAGCGGAGAGAGGAGGAGCACAGCTCACGCCGCGGCAGGGGTTCAGGGTAATGTCGAGCCGGGGAGGGAGCGGAGAGAGGAGGAGCACAGCTCACGCCGCGGCAGGGGTTCAGGGTAATGTCGAGCCGGGGAGGGAGCGGAGAGAGGAGGAGCACAGCTCACGCCGCGGCAGGGGTTCAGGCGGCAGGGGTTCAGGGTAATGTCGAGCCGGGGAGGGAGCGGAGAGAGGAGGAGCACAGCTCACGCCGCGGCAGGGGTTCAGGGTAATGTCGAGCCGGGGAGGGAGCGGAGAGAGGAGGAGCACAGCTCACGCCGCGGCAGGGGTTCAGGGTAATGTCGAGCCGGGGAGGGAGCGGAGAGAGGAGGAGCACAGCTCACGCCGCGGCAGGGGTTCAGGGGATGCGGGGTGAGGGAGGCACACAACACACGTCGCCTAAGGTTCAGGGTGATACCTAGAACCCACCGGCACAGGAGGGAAGCGAAAAATGTTATGCGCTGCACGCAACACGCGCTGGTATTGGCAGGGATGCAAAAGAGATTCTCAGAATAATCTAACGGACGGTTAAGGGTGGGAGGTATATACCAATAGCACATCGTCCAAAAAAGAGGGAGAGTGGACAAGCTCAAGGGAGGCAACCAAACCCCATTGTCGCAGGTGATATTGCACAGTGACGACCATTACACCGCAGCAAGCGGCAGGAATACTGCGTCCACAAACTGTCGTCCAGCTATGCGCAAACATCTCGCCCGGCCGCCAAGAGCGACGTCCGCCAAAACCCGCGGGAGGAAGCGGCGGTCACTTTATCACTCGGCGGGCAGCGCGCCCGTGGGTACGGCGTCAGGTAATGACTGCCTCCAAGGCCAGACCGGGGAGCGTCGGCGGCGGCCGGCTGGGTGGCGGCGGAACAAAGGCGGAGTCGTGCGGCGCCGAGGCACGTCAGGGAGACGGCTGGGCTGACAGATCTGTCTCGCCGGGACGGCTTGCCCCACAGATATGTCCTGCGGAGAAGATGAGCCTGCTGTGTGTCGGCCTCAGCTCTGACACAATGTCGGACAATGCCGGAGTGAGGCGCATTCGTGTTGGTGAAGCGCGACAGGAGGCGGTGCGGAGCCGTGACGACCACCGGACAACAGACGGGGGCAGGCGTCACCGACGGCGGCAGCGGCGGCGTGACAACGGATCCAACGGTCCACACATCGGCTCACGGCGGTCCGACGCTGGCCCACGGCGGTCCGACGGGTCACGATGTGGTCCCGTCGGGTCACGAATTAGCCTGCAGCTGTGGTCCACAGTACCTAGTTTATTCGGTAATTATCAGTGGTCCGCTGAATAATCTACAGTGCCTAGGCTATTCGGTGGTCAGCAGTAGCCGGCAGTGATGGTCAGAAGTTCAGTCTATAGTGTGCTTGGCTGTCGTTACGGTGTATATCCTTGTATTAGAGAGCTGCCTGGTGCAGTGACCATCAGTGACTGTCACTGGCCCGTCTCTCCTCTGGTCCTCAGGCACCATGACAGGTCATCAATCAGACTCATGCCAGTGAGTGATTCCAGTGTCAGCCGGCGGCGGCGGCGGCGGCGTCACCACGTCCGATGCAGCACCGGAGCATGGAGGCCCGCCGACCGCCGAGGCATGACAGCCCGATACACGACACCGACACGCACTGCACACGGAAATCTATTCAGCTTGGACAATTTAGAGAAGTCAGACACGGACCTGAGTCGAATTAACTATGCTGACTTTCCCTGACATAATTGTCAGTTGGGTATTGTGGAAGCACACAATGTCATGCGTCGTGAGCAAAGACGTGCTTAGATCAGCGAAGGCATGTTGCAGACAAATGACAATTCACGCAGCGTATACGAGTGCGTGGGTATTGCGGACAAATTTCAGAACATTTTCCGCCCAGCTGTCGTCATCGTTCATTAACTTTGTCCAATGTCAGCATTGCCGTAAAGAAGATAAATATTATCAGCCGTCAAGAAATGCGGTGCGGTCTGGACGACGCATGTTATTTCCCAAACGGTGTGCGCTTTTTGCTTAAGTTTGTTCACGTGGAAGTAAGAATGTAAATCAAGCTGTAAAAATGCATTTTCATCGGCGAAAGATGAATCGACCGTCCTTCGAATTCCTAAAAGACTCATGCCGTAGCATGATATAGGAGTTGGTTCAAAATGCTAAATACATGGATACCATATATCTTTCAAACGCTAACACAGACACTTATAAGACACTGGGCTGTTGTTTGTTGCTGAGTCACTACGCGCAGGCATTCACCCGAAGCCATGCAAATCTCCGCCAAATCAGCGTAGCTCTCCAGCACCTCCCGTTTGCCGTGGGTGGTTCGGCGCTCGATAGACGGCGGCACAGCCCGCACACAATATACTACGTCCCAGCGCGCAGGGCACCGTTCGTCACTGCAGCCGAGACGAGCCGCGCCGCCACAATGGAGACTTTAGCGCGGCGGCGGACGGAAACACCGGGAGACTGCGATTCAGCACATCAACCTAACGGGCCGCTCGCGCTGCCGCCGCGCCCCCTGACCTGCTCCTCCTGCCCAGTCATCGCTCTGTAGGTACTGCTCAGCCATCAACTTCGGGTTTCATTCGAAAGCTCCACGGGAAACAGCGGAATGACAGTTTACAATCGTGAAGCGATGTAATTTTGCTGGTTTCTAGTCCGAGTTCGAAACTTGCAACGTGGCTGAGTATACTGTTGTGCCTCACTCACAAAATGCTGACGTCAAGCACACTGGACTGGACATGAAAATTCAGGTGAATTTCGTTGTGTGACGAAGCGTTATTTTGTTGATGCACGAATTGTTAGTCTCTCATCCATTTCGCTATCAGATCAATATCTCCATGTGAGTCCCTACCTCATTTTGATAGATCAATTCCGGGCTGAACACTAATTCATCCACGCTTCTCACATTGTCGCACGGAGGCGCGGTGTGGTTTAACAAGTAAATAATCACCGGCTGCGGTGTAGCGACTCTCAGCGGCTGGCGTCTCGTGCTCCCACCGTGCGATCACAGACACCTCTCCGGTGACCCCTGACCCCGGCGGCGGCCGGCCGACCCGCCCCAGGTCATTTGGAGCGCACCACCGCCCCTGGCGCGCGGGTCCCGCTAGCTGCGGTGTCGACCTTGGCTGGTTGCACCCACCCCGGGTCGGCGGCGGGCCCGTGCAGCGGCGCCGGACCGCCAGCCGAGGTCAACGCTCCCTGGTCGGGACCGGGCCGGCCGGCCGGACGGGCCACGCCGGGCGACCGGAGCAACGTCCGACCGACTGCGGCGCCAGGCACGTGGTCACGTGCCGGCCACACCACACAGTGGGGTGTCCGTCGGGTAGCGGGTATGATAAGCAGCCAGCTGGATGGCCGGTTTGTTGGGAAACTATTTTGTTGCCAATGCACGTGCAATATGCGTACATTTACCGCAATGCTACGGCATGTGGCCTGCCACTTAATGATTATCGTTTGGTGTATGCATTCACAGACTGAGTGCTACGTATATAACTGCGGGATTGTTTATCGTGATTCAACGGCAGCGGCTGACGGGAATGTGTTACACCAGGTCGGCCAGGTGTCTTTAATCGCATCTCTTCGGCAACACCGATCGAATGGCTTGGTCACATTGCATGCGCAACTACCATAAACGTTAACTACGCCACTCAATGCTATACAGTTCGATTTGCAAGAGCATCTCACACACCACTAGGATTATAGGGTGAGATATCAAAGTGCCGATCTATTTTATATGTGAACGTGTCATTAAATATTGTTTACAAAGTTTATACTGGTAACTGAAGGCATTGAAACCAAAGCTAACTATTTTGTAGAGGGATCCACAGGGATCCTGCATACCTACCCGTTGCTTAATTATTGTACAGTGATTCACCAGATTGAATACAAAGGTATATAATTTGTATTCACAAATCGAAATTGTCTATATTTTACTTCTTTTGCAACTAATTATAACCTGTGTTGTTGGCATTTTTGCATAAGATGCTACAACCACTAACATTGTGTCGTATGATCCCAGCGAATACAACGATCCAGTGTGAGGTCCAAGTCAATTGCTATATTTCATCCTACGATTATGTTAGATTTAATATATGTTGCGAGGTTTCTGCACTGATCCACTTAAAGGGAATATTTCACCTTTGTTTTGGTTTTGAACCGACATAGCCATTATCTTTGGCCGTTATTGAAATGTCTAAATTATTAAGGCCATTTTCTCCCAAACTTATCCGTTTTTAAGCAATTGAATTTCGAATTTGCAAAATGGGATCTAGGCTAGTCCTGTCACTGATTGGCTGACAGCCACTTCAAGATTGTTGGTCCTGGAAGTCAGACGACTTGTATTTCTCGAAACTTGGCTGGATTACCGAGTACGAACTACCGAGCAAACAACGGCCAACGCGATAGGTTGCGGTCTAAGTTGAAGTTCTTCGCGCTGTTTGAAGTCTCAGTTATGAATTGATTTTTGTTTTAATAAATATTGAGCTATCTCAATGCCTGGCACTCGTCATTGTGTTCTGTGCGGGAGAAGACACAGTCCCACAGTTCCACAGTTCCACACAAATATTTAAGTCGCCAGAATTGTCTGAAACGATTGTGTTGCCAAATGGCAGCGTAAAGGTTTTCTCTATAGCTATCTAGAGCTCAATAATGACGTCATCATCCCAAATTTAGGAACATAATTTGTATAAAGTTAAGTGACTTTTAAAGAGAAAAAATATCACCATCGTTTTCAGCAGCACTTACTTCATATTCTCGATTACATCCAGCGTATATTTGACAACTTTCAGAAAGGTGAAACATTCCCTTTAATTCCATATTATATATTGTATTTTGTGGAGATAGTTGATGGGATCCGTTATAAGAATATGTTGAGAGATATGGTTTAGTCCATAATAGTTTCTGGGACACATGTAAACTCTGATTATTAACTTAATTTACTAGAAAGAGTAAATGTCTTTATTTTATCTACATGAATTCGGTGAAAATAGGTCAAATCATCAGGTATCGTGCGTGCAATGTTAAGACAGAAAAGCCATGCTGGCCTCAAGCGCCATCCCGGCATTGTGTATTGAGGTCTTGACCCACCAATTGCGTGTGGTTATATACTATAGTGTCGACACTCACCAACCCCGCTGGGGGGGATAATGAGAGGTAAAATGACGCGTTGTTCAGGGAACCCGCCAGGAATTGAACCAGGGAAGTTAGCATGGGAGACCGTGCGGATAACCACCATGTTACCGCAAAATCAACCAGGGAAGTTAGCATGTGAGACCGTGCGGATAAACACCATGTTACCGCAAGACCATTGGGTGTAAAGTCGGACCGTCAAAACTGTGCACCGCAGCGCCAGGCTGAATATTTCCGGACTTTATTAATTTTGCAACCCTTCAATTTGAGTTGGTTCATCTTTTTACATCAGTGTAAGGAAACAGTCTGATCACAATAAGTTAAGGTCTGAACATTGGTAGCATTAAATCAAATATCAACAAGAAATTTGTCGCGAAAATAATTCAATTTCGATTACCTACCATCGAAATCGTGCCTGTACGGAAATCATAGCATTTGTTCCGTCATGTCATACAACGATGCAAAAAATGATTTTGTTTGAATTATTTCATCTGGTCACGTAAATCTTAATTTTTGACAGAAAATGTCACCGTGACCTTTGGTGACCTCTGGAACCTATTGACCTTAGCTAAAAATTTGAGGACACCTATGGCGATTGTATTTTTCATGAGCTGTCGATTGTTTTTCCCATTTGTTCCTAGCTATCATAGTTCCCGAGATATTTGGGGGTTTCTTTTTGGGGGACAAATTTTCCAAGTCCTAAACTTGGAAAATTTGACCTTTGATGACCTCTGGTGACCTCAATATTGACCTGAGCTATAAAAAATGCCGGAAGTAACTTCGAATGTCCTTCTCGAGAGCTTTCGAATACCTTTTTCCGCGTCTTTTTAGCCCCTTTAGTTTTCTAGTTAGTGGGTGGGGTCATCCCCCCCCCCCCCCCACACACACACACCCACCTGGGCGAAGTTGCCTCGAAGGTCCACCCGCGCCCCGCGGGTTAACCCACTCACTTTCAAAATATGTGTCTACGTTTAATGCAGCCTGTTTCAAATGGGACCCAATATTTACTCACCAGAGAAAAGCTGAAGCAGAAGACCAGCCGTCACCAAACTAAACTGGAACCCACACCGGTCCTCCCGTATCCTCGTCCGCCGCCGCATCGTCTCGATCTCTGTCTCTCTGTCTGACACCTCCCCTGGAACCGTCACACTGTCTTCCACTGGCACCCGTCTCTGTCTCACTCCTCACTCCCGTCTCCCTGTATCTGACACACTGTCGTCTCACCGCCTGCCGACCCCGAGACACCCGCACATCGCCGGCCGCTCACACTGCCGACACCGCCGCCTCGCCGACCCGAGTCGCTCTGACTCGCTCCGCCGCCGCCGCCGCCGCCGCCGAGGCGTCCCGTGACGTCACAGAGCCGCGCCGCCGGCGGCAGCAGAATCGCCCCAGGGCAGATGGCCAGTTGAACGGCCGGAGAGCGGCGCCGGGTCCGCAGCTCTGTGACGTCACGGGACGCCACAGAGGTCCGCAGCTCTGGCACGCGTGGACTGCGCTCCACATCAGCGGAGGAACGCAGGTCCGCCGCCCGGCTGCCTCGGGGTGCAAATAGCAAGGTGGCGAGTGATGCGGGTGACGCCGAGGGCAGGTGGTGTCATGATGGTTCCCTGTGCAGCGGCGTATCCATGCCTCTGAAGGTCACTGCATACTGCACACAGATATCGCATTGGGCCAATGCAGTCGATCGTTCCGCCATTCGTCCAGTGGCGGCGGAAGAGGGGGAGGAGGGGGCAGTCCCCCCCAAAAAAAACTAAGCCGAGGGGCGCTTTGTGTTTGGCAGGGGCTGCTGGCCTGAGAGGAGGCGCTCTGACCACCTGAGAAGAAGCGCTCTGCCCGCCTGAGAAGGGGCGCTCTGGCTGCCTGAGAGGGGCGCTCTGGCTGCCTGAGATGGGGCACTCTGACCGTTTGAGAGAGGGCGCTCTGGCCGCCTGAGAGGGGGCGCTCTGGCCGCCTGAGAAAGGGCGCTCTGGCCGCCTGAGAGGGGCGCTCTGGCCGCCTGAGAGGAGGCGCTCTGGTCACCTAAGAGGGGGCGCTCTAACAGCCTGAGAGGGGGTGCTCTGGCCGCCTGAGAGGGAATGCTCTGGTCGCCAGAAAGGGGGTGCTTTGGCCGCCTGAGCGGGGCACTCTGGCCGCCTGAGAGGGGGCGCTCTGAGTGCCTGAGAGGGGCGCTCTGGCCGCCTGAGATGGGGCGCTCTGTCCGCCTGAGAGGTGGCGCTCTGACAGCCTGAGCGGGGCACTCTGGCTGCCTGAGAGGGGGCGCTCTGAGTGCCTGAGAGGGGCGCTCTGGCCGCCTGAGAGGGGGCGCTCTGAGTGCCTGAGAGGGACGCTCTGGCCGCCTGAGATGGGGCGCTCTGTCCGCCTGAGGGGACACTTTGGCCGCCTGTGGGGCGCTCTGGCCGCCTGTGTTTCAAGGCCTCGTCTTACATGGAGTTGAAAGGAAATAGTATCCGTTCACGAAAACACATGCTAATTTGAATGAAGCAATATGCCAAACGTTTATATTTGATACACAAAAGCGTATACTTCAACAGACCATAATTTAGCAGACTTGTAAATCGTGAGGTAGAAGCAAGGTCGATTGAAACCTTGGCGGATCTTTAGATCAAAATATATTATTTAATGATCAGCAAGGCAAGAAAACATTTCCTTTCGTTAGACAAAACGGTTGTTTATATCTATGCGAAGTTAAAGTTTCATCCGATTCTATCCAGTTTGTGAAACACTTGTTTATGTTCCACTTCAAATTGTATGTGACGTTTCACGCATCCCTATTTAAAAGCCAGGATGAACCATACAATATGTTACAAGCGCTTTGTGAAAAATACAAGATTTGGATCCGTTGGAATGGTTTAGTTATAACGTTTTTTTCAGCGTTCGTGCGTGTTGTAACGTTTTTTATCCGTATATTTTTGGGATCCGTTGAACGGTTTCGTTAGAACGTTTTTGTTTTGTTGCAGCCTTCGTACGTGTTGCTGGAACGGCCTTTCTCCGTATATTTTGACAATGCAAGGGGCGGGGCCGGTGGGGCCGCATTTGGAAGCGTTCGTGCGTGGATCCGTTTGAACGTTTTCTTCGACTCTCGTTGGAACGTTTTTTCAGTGTTCGTACGTGTTTTTGGAGCGTTTTTTTCTCCGTATTTTTGACAATTGCAAGGCGCGGGGCCGCGTAAATACATCGGACAACTTATTTACGCCGTAAGGTTAGGTTTTATCTACGAGATGGTCTGGGGGGTCCGGGGGTGGCGACAGCCCCCCCCCCCCCCCCCCCCGGTAGGTCGCAGCGCAGCGAGCGAATGCGAGCGGAGCGTTCTAAACGCGGTTCCTGTGGTCGTAATTTCTGTAAAGTTTAGATCAGGTTCGATTATGTTATAACAATTTTGTAATGACAATTTTGTAATTACATTTTTTTTGTATTCCAATATTTTAATAACATATCGAACCGATCGAAAATTAGCCAGCCTACGCATTGCTATTTATCATGAAGGCATATCATGTTTCATGCACTCTATCTTTTGCGAATATGTACCAAACTTCTATGAACAATCAGCAAGCATTTGGGAAAGTGCATTGAAATCGGTAGTTTAATTTGGCCCCGAACGGCGAACTATTAAGTGTTCACGTCTTATTTGTATAAAAAGTTTTCCCATAAATTTTCAACGAACAGGTATTTAATATATTACAGTGCACACATGAAACATTTATCTAAACACCGTCTATCCATAATCAACAGTGGCGGATCCATGGGGGTTACGGGGGTCATGACCCACCCCCCCCCCCTTGAGCCATGGGGGCAACACCGCGCTGGGGCACCAGGGGCACCCCTCACCACCAAAATAAAGCAAAACATTCCGCGCCGCTAAGCGGCGCAAATCATTCAGTGTTCTTTGAACCAAGGGCACCAACGCGTCGGTGTACCAGGAGCACCACCGTGCCGGTAGACGGCACTGTGGGGCGAAGGGGGACACCGGTGCACCGTGCCTCCTTGAATCCAGGAGCGAAAACAATGGCCTGGTGCCGCCATGAAATCACAAGCATTGATAGGAGAGAAAAAATCACGAAATGATGCAAATTAAAATTTCTAAATTATGCCAAAAAATGACCCCTCATGCCTCCCGTCCCTTGGGCTATGAAGGGGCACCAACGTGCCTTTATACCAGAGGCAACACCGTATCGGACTCGAGGAGCCCTGAGGGCCCCTTGAGCTGATACATATAGATTATAGAACCTTTCGATTTTTTAGGGCCTAGTTATCCAGACAAAAACACCAATAAAACAAAAATTCCGCTCCGCTACGTGGCGCAAATCAATCAGTCTTCTTTTCCAGTACAAAGGGGTCTAATATAGACTGTACACACTGGCGGCCGCAGGGGGAGGATATGGCGGCCATGGCCCCACCTTTGGCCTTAAATGAGGGGAGGCAAATGTCTTTTGACCCCACCTTTTGCTCCAGACATATTTCCTCGTTTTGACCCTCCATGCTGGTTCCAATAGCACAAATCAGTTATCCAACCCACTCAAAGCCAGGCACGTAGCCAAGGGGAGGGCGGCGCCCCCCCCCCCCCCCCCCCTGGAGGCCAGGAGGGCCCTTTTTGGCGCGCGAGGGCCCTTTTCGGCGCGCTGCGCGCGCCGAAAAGGGCCGACGAGACCGAGCGAAGCGCGGTATCATAGGCTCTTTACTACACGAAACGTCGTCTTTAGAGAGGACTTCAGAGGCCCTTTAGGGCCACCAGGGCCCTCTCTGAAAGACCAGAGGGCCTCTTGGACGTTCAAAAGAGCCCTGTGCATGTCAGAGGGGCCCCTTGCCAGACCGAAAGGGCCCCTGAGCGGGTCAGAGGGCCCCCTGAGCACGTCGAATGGGCCCCCTGAACACGTCGAATGGGCCCCTAGCCAGCACAGAGGGGCTCCTGGGCAGGTTGAGAGGCCCCTGAGCATGTCAACAGGGCGACAAAACGGCCAGCGCAGTCCTTTGTCAGGTAATAAGGGCCCCTGAGCAGGTTGGAGGGCCCCTGGACAGACCAGAGGACCCCTGGGAAGTTAAGAGGGCCCCTGTGCAAGTCAGAGGGGTCCTGACCAAACCGAAAGGGCACCTAGGTGGGTCAGAAGGGCCCTGAACATGCCGAATGAGCCCTTAGCCAGTACGGAGGGTCCCCAGGGCAGGTCGGAGGGCCCTCGGAGCATGTAGTAAAGCGACAAAGCAGCCAGTACACTCCCTTGCTAGGTCGGAAGGGCCCCTTAGAGGGTTAAAGGGCCCCTGGAGAGACCAGAGGACCCCTGGAAAGTTAAAAGGGCCCCTGTGCAGATCGGAGGCGCCCCTGACCAGACCGAAAGGACCCCTGGACGGGTGAGAAGGGCCCCTGAACATGCCGAAGTGACCCCTGGCCAGCACGGAGGGGCTCCAGGGCAGGTCGGAGGGACCCTTGAGCATGTCGGCAGGGTGACAAAGCAGCCAGCGCAGGCCGACCAGAAGAGTCGCTGGGCCGATCGGAGGGGCTCCTGGGCAAGTCAGAGGGGCCCCTGGCTAGCCCGAAAGGGTCCCTGGGCCGGTCGGAAGGCCTATTGAACATGCCGGATGAGTTCCTAGCCAGACTGGAGGGGCCCCTGGGCAGGTCGGAGGGGCCCCTGAGCAGGGGCGGCGGATTGCGGGGGCAGGGTACCCAAAATTCCCCCCAGTCGAAAATCCTGGGGGGCAAAGGGTAGTTTTGCCCCCCCCCCCCCCCCCCCCAGATTTTAGTCTGCTCAATCTGGGGGTAACATTACCCTTCCCCTCCCCAGGATTTGCATTTGAGGGGGGGGGGGATTTTGGGTACCCTGCGCCCCGCAATCCACCGCCCCTGTCCCTGAGCATGTCGGCAGGGCGACAAAGCAGCCAGTGCAGTCCCTGGCCAGGTCGGAAGGACCTCTGAACAGGCCGAATGGGCCCTTGACACACAAGAGGGGCTTCTTGAAAGGTCAGAGGAGTCTCTGGTGAGACCGGAAGGGTCAAAGCACGTAGAGATCCCAGATGAAGATTAAATACAAAGAAGACTTACTCCACAATACAAAAATATTAAAAGCGGAGCTTTCGGGTATATTGTAACACCCTTCGCCAGGGTGCTACAATATACCCGAAAGATCCGATGTTTTTATTTCCTGTAGAGTAAGCCCTCCTTGTATTATATATATCACCCACCCCACATCATGTCTTTTCGCTTCGCGGATCCCAGATGAGTCCCTGAACAGGTCGGAAGGGCGTAGAAAAGGTCAGAGGGGCCCCTAGACGATCTGAATGGATATTGGGCCTTTCAACAGTAAGAATACAGTTGTACAGGGAATAACACTCAAAATTGCAATTTAATTACAAATTCAATTATATGCGGGTTAGGAAAAAATCGGTCAGTTTCTCGGCGCATTTATGTGTAATGTTGCTACCTTCCTATATTATTGGGCAAAATAGTTTACTTTAGCACATTTTCCCCGCACTTTTGAACGCACAATATAGCAATTTTAGAGGTCCGCACCATACGCAATGCGACGCATTGATGAGAAAGCAACCCAGGACATAAAACTCAAAATTTTCGCGCCGCTCCGCGGCGCAATTTGCTTAAGAGTTCCAGGTCTTGAGCTTAACAAAAATATTTCAAGTTAGTATAGCTGATTCCAAATTCGTGTCGCTGGTTCCAAAGTTGATATGGCAGTTTGCTAACTCCAGCTCCTAAACGTTGGTATGGCCCAAGCCATACCTACCATACTGCATTTTCCACCCTTGTAACGTGCCTTTTCATGCGTTTTTTTGGGGGGGAGGGGCCTTTCAAAGCTTGAAAAGGGGCCCTTTCAACGCTCGGGAAGGGGCCCTTTCGAGGCGCCGCCCCTCCCTGGACGAAATCCTGGCTACGTGCCTGCTCAAAGCCTCAAATTGTGGCGCCTCTTCGCGGCGCAATAATAGTGTATCGCATGCATACGATATACTGCTCGTAAAAAACTGCCATCCCACCCCCGGTCACGAACCTCGACTCCCCTCTTGGTCAATTCTGCATCAGCCGTCTGGGGCTGCCCTTGACTGCACAAATTATATATTTTAGCACCATCCGCAGCACTTTAAAATGATAGAAAGGGTACGACTGATATTGCAAATACCTATAGCAAACGTTGTCAATTTTAAAACAGTTGCTGAAATAAGGGCACCCTCAAAATAAAGTGGACCAAATCAATTGAGTATTCAGATTTGGGTATAGGTAGGGGCACCACTGGAATTGATGACCCCCCTCCCCCTTGAAGATTTTCTGGATCCGCCCCTGATAATCAATCAATAAATGTTTCAGAAAACCGTGATGCCTTCCGCGGATTAACTTTGCCAAGGACGACGACGTATTTAATGTAGGTATGCGATTTGTTTCATTGACCAATCAAGGAAGTTGTCACGCTTCTCGGAGCACTTACTTAATCATTGCTGGCCCTATGACTTGTTTACAAATAACATTCAAACCAGAGATAGTGATGGATCTGTATTGTTCGCACCATATGTTAGTATATATTTTTTCGTTTCCCATAATTTAATTTTTGAAATAGAAAATGTTGTTATTTCACTTTTAAATTGAGGCTCGATCAATTTGAAACCAAATTTGATCATTTTGAAATATATTTGATGTGTCACAGAAAAATGCAGTTAAATAAATCAAAAGATGAATATTTCACTTTAATACATGTTATTGTTTGTATGTAGTTTGTCCCAGAGCGCCATTTACTTTGTACATCGTCATTTTCATTCAGCTGAACGTTCCTAAAACTATGCATACTAGGGTGTAGCCACGGTAAAACTATTGAATTTGTTACTCATTATTGGGACACAGTCAATGCGCACGTGTGCTCCCGTACCGTTTCATATTTCAAACCTGTATTAGCTTTACCAGAGCGCGCCCGCTCGGTCATCGCCCAAAAAGGCGTTTTACTGGTATAATATTGTGGCCTAAATTCGATGAGATATCATTTCGCGCCATTTTTGTTTTTGTTTGGGGGGGCTTGGCCCGAGTTCTTTGCCCCCCCCCCATCCGAAAATACCTTCCACCGCCACTGCATTGGTCATTCAACTTCTCCGCCCGACATTGATCCCCTAACTGGACTCCCAGTTCTGGAGAAATGCTGTTCCGCATTGCACTCGCATTTCGCATCAGATATAATTTGGAGACGACAAAAGCGCTTTCAGTTTTTACGTAGAATGCGTGCGTGATTTGGAGAATGGGCAACATATAATAAATATAACTTCCGATACTAGTCATTACACATACCTATAACGTTTCGATAATAGTTTAGAACGTAGTTTTGAACGTCAAATGACAAATGGTTATAAACGTTAAATAGGTCTGCAAACGTCAAATGTAACATTATAGGCTTAAACCTATTACACATATTCCATGATATAGGGCATAGGCGTTTTCCTTGCCATCGGTGATTGGGGTTAGAATACCCCACAGTATTAATTTGTTTTAACCCACTCAAGAGCCCGTTAAATGTGTGCATGTCTTGCTGTGATGCTGTGATACTACAGAGGCGTGTGTACTGTGTAAGTACCACGGAAGGTAATGCTTCGCTGCTTCTGACTGCGCAGACACCGTGGAGCTTGACGTGACATACCAACTTCAGCGAGGTGGGGAGACAAGTGACACAGCTAGAGCGAGGTTGGGAGACAAGTGACACCGCTGGAGCGAGGTGGGGAGACAAGTGACACAGCTGGAGCGAGGTGGGGAGACAAGTGACACAGCTAGAGCGAGGTGGGGAGACAAGTGACACAGCTGGAGTGAGGTGGGGAGACAAGTGACACAGCTGGAGCGAGGTGGGGAGACAAGTGACACAGCTAAAGCGAGGTGGGGAGACAAGTGACACAGCTGGAGCGAGGTGGGGAGACAAGTGACACAGCTGGAGCGAGGTGGGGAGACAAGTGACACAGCTAGAGCGAGGTGGGGAGACAAGTGACACAGCTGGAGCGAGGTGGGGAGACAAGTGACACAGCTGGAGCGAGGTGGGGAGACAAGTGACACAGCTGGAGCGAGGTGGGGAGACAAGTGACACATCTGGAGCGAGGTGGGGAGACAAGTGACACAGCTGGAGCGAGGTGGGGAGACAAGTGACACAGCTGGAGCGAGGTGGGGAGACAAGTGACACAGCTGGAGCGAGGTGGGGAGACAAGTGACACAGCTGGAGCGAGGTGGGGAGACAAGTGACACAGCTAGAGCGAGGTGGGGAGACAAGTAACACAGCTGGAGCGAGGTGGGGAGACAAGTGACACAGCTGGAGCGAGGTGGGGAGACAAGTGACACAGCTGGAGCGAGGTGGGGAGACAAGTGACACAGCTGGAGCGAGGTGGGGAGACAAGTGACACAGCTGGAGCGAGGTGGGGAGACAAGTGACACAGCTGGAGCGAGGTGGGGAGACAAGTGACACAGCTGGAGCGAGGTGGGGAGACAAGTGACACAGCTGGAGCGGGGTGGGGAGACAAGTGACACAGCTGGAGCGAGGTGGGGAGACAAGTGACACAGCTAGAGCGAGGTGGGGAGACAAGTGACACAGCTGGAGCGAGGTGGGGAGACAAGTGACACAGCTGGAGCGAGGTGGGGAGACAAGTGACACAGCTGGAGCGAGGTGGGGAGACAAGTGACACAGCTGGAGCGAGGTGGGGAGACAAGTGACACAGCTGGAGCGAGGTGGGGAGACAAGTGACACAGCTGGAGCGAGGTGGGGAGACAAGTGACACAGCTGGAGCGAGGTGGGGAGACAAGTGACACAGCTAGAGCGAGGTGGGGAGACAAGTGACACAGCTAGAGCGAGGTGGGGAGACAAGTGACACAGCTAGAGAGGGTGGGGAGAGACAAGTGACACAGATGGAGCGAGGTGGGGAGGCAAGTGACACAGCTGGAGCGAGGTGGGGAGAGAGACAAGTGACACAGCTGGAGCGAGGTGGGGAGACAAGTGACACAGCTGGAGCGAGGTGGGGAGACAAGTGACACAGCTGGAGCGAGGTGGGGAGACAAGTGACACAGCTGGAGCGAGGTGGGGAGACAAGTGACACAGCTAGAGCGAGGTGGGGAGACAAGTGACACAGCTGGAGCGAGGTGGGGAGACAAGTGACACAGCTGGAGCGAGGTGGGGAGACAAGTGACACAGCTGGAGCGAGGTGGGGAGACAAGTGACACAGCTGGAGCGAGGTGGGGAGACAAGTGACACAGCTAGAGCGAGGTGGGGAGACAAGTGACACAGCTAGAGCGAGGTGGGGAGACAAGTGACACAGCTGGAGCGAGGTGGGGGAGACAAGTGACACAGCTGGAGCGAGGTGGGGAGACAAGTGACACAGCTGGAGCGAGGTGGGGAGACAAGTGACACAGCTAGAGCGAGGTGGGGAGACAAGTGACACAGCTGGAGCGAAGTGGGGAGACAAGTGACACAGCTAGAGCGAGGTGGGGAGACAAGTGACACAGCTGGAGCGAGGTGGGGAGACAAGTGACACAGCTAGAGCGAGGTGGGGAGACAAGTGACACAGCTAGAGCGAGGTGGGGAGACAAGTGACACAGCTAGAGCGAGGTGGGGAGACAAGTGACACAGCTGGAGCGAGGTGGGGAGACAAGTGACACAGCTGGAGCGAGGTGGGGAGACAAGTGACACAGCTGGAGCGAGGTGGGGAGACAAGTGACACAGCTGGAGCGAGGTGGGGAGACAAGTGACACAGCTGGAGCGAGGTGGGGAGACAAGTGACACAGCTAGAGCGAGGTGGGGAGACAAGTGACACAGCTGGAGCGAGGTGGGGAGAAAAGTGACACAGCTGGAGCGAGGTGGGGAGACAAGTCGACACAGCTGGAGCGAGGTGGGGAGACAAGTGACACAGCTGGAGCGAGGTGGAGAGACAAGTGACACAGCTGGAGCGAGGTGGGGAGACAAGTGACACAGCTGGAGCGAGGTGGGGAGACAAGTGACACAGCTGGAGCGAGGTGGGGAGACAAGTGACACAGCTGGAGCGAGGTGGGGAGACAAGTGACACAGCTGGAGCGAGGTGGGGAGACAAGTGACACAGCTGGAGCGAGGTGGGGAGACAAGTGACACAGCTGGAGCGAGGTGGGGATACAAGTGACACAGCTGGAGCGAGGTGGGGAGACAAGTGACACAGCTGGAACGAGGTGGGGAGACAAGTGACACAGCTAGAGCGAGGTGGGGAGACAAGTGACACAGCTAGAGCGAGGCGGGGAGACAAGTGACACAGCTAGAGCGAGGTGGGGAGACAAGTGACACAGCTGGAGCGAGGTGGGGAGACAAGTGACACAGCTGGAGCGAGGTGGGGAGACAAGTGACACAGCTGGAGCGAGGTGGGGAGACAAGTGACACAGCTGGAGCGAGGTGGGGAGACAAGTGACACAGCTGGAGCGAGGTGGGGAGACAAGTGACACAGCTGGAGCGAGGTGGGGAGACAAGTGACACAGCTGGAGCGAGGTGGGGAGACAAGTGACACAGCTGGAGCGAGGTGGGGAGACAAGTGACACAGCTGGAGCGAGGTGGGGAGACAAGTGACACAGCTGGAGCGAGGTGGGGAGACAAGTGACACAGCTAGAGCGAGGTGGGGAGACAAGTGACACAGCTGGAGCGAGGTGGGGAGACAAGTGACACAGCTGGAGCGAGGTGGGGAGACAAGTGACACAGCTGGAGCGAGGTGGGGAGACAAGTGACACAGCTTGAGCGAGGTGGGGAGACAAGTGACACAGCTGGAGCGAGGTGGGGAGACAAGTGACACAGCTGGAGCGAGGTGGGGAGACAAGTGACACAGCTAGAGCGAGGTGGGGAGACAAGTGACACAGCTGGAGCGAGGTGGGGAGACAAGTGACACAGCTGGAGCGAGGTGGGGAGACAAGTGACACAGCTGGAGCGAGGTGGGGAGACAAGTGACACAGCTGGAGCGAGGTGGGGAGACAAGTGACACAGCTGGAGCGAGGTGGGGAGACAAGTGACACAGCTGGAGCGAGGTGGGGAGACAAGTGACACAGCTGGAGCGAGGTGGGGAGACAAGTGACACAGCTGGAGCGAGGTGGGGAGACAAGTGACACAGCTAGAGCGAGGTGGGGAGACAAGTGACACAGCTGGAGCGAGGTGGGGAGACAAGTGACACAGCTGGAGCGAGGTGGGGAGACAAGTGACACAGCTGGAGCAAGGTGGGGAGACAAGTGACACAGCTGGAGCGAGGTGGGGAGACAAGTGACACAGCTAGAGCGAGGTGGGGAGACAAGTGGCACAGCTAGAGCGAGGTGGGGAGACAAGTGACACAGCTGGAGCGAGGTGGGGAGACAAGTGACACAGCTGGAGCGAGGTGGGGAAACAAGTGACACAGCTGGAGCGAGGTGGGGAGACAAGTGACACAGCTAGAGCGAAGTGGGGAGACAAATGACACAGCTGGAGCGAAGTGGGGAGACAAGTGACACAGCTAGAGCGAGGTGGGGAGACAAGTGACACAGCTGGAGCGAGGTGGGGAGACAAGTGACACAGCTAGAGCGAGGTGGGGAGACAAGTGGCACAGCTAGAGCGAGGTGGGGAGACAAGTGACACAGCTAGAGCGAGGTGGGGAGACAAGTGACACAGCTGGAGCGAGGTGGGGAGACAAGTGACACAGCTGGAGCGAGGTGGGGAGACAAGTGACACAGCTGGAGCGAGGTGGGGAGACAAGTGACACAGCTGGAGCGAGGTGGGAAGACAAGTGACACAGCTGGAGCGAGGTGGGGAGACAAGTGACACAGCTGGAGCGAGGTGGGGAGACAAGTGACACAGCTGGAGCGAGGTGGGGAGACAAGTACACAGCTGGAGCGAGGTGGGGAGACAAGTGACACAGCTAGAGCGAGGTGGGGAGACAAGTGACACAGCTGAGCGAGGTGGGGAGAAAAGTGACACAGCTGGAGCGAGGTGGGGAGACAAGTGACACAGCTGGAGCGAGGTGGGGAGACAAGTGACACAGCTGGAGCGAGGTGGGGAGACAAGTGACACAGCTGGAGGCGAGGTGGGGAGACAAGTGACACAGCTGGAGCGAGGTGGGGAGACAAGTGACACAGCTGGAGCGAGGTGGGAGACAAGTGACACAGCTGGAGCGAGGTGGGGAGACAAGTGACACAGCTGGAGCGAGGTGGGGAGACAAGTGACCACAGCTGGAGCGAGGTGGGGAGACAAGTGACACAGCTAGAGCGAGGTGGGGAGACAAGTGACACAGCTGGAGCGAGGTGGGGAGACAAGTGACACAGCTGGAGCGAGGTGGGGAGACAAGTGACACAGCTGGAGCGAGGTGGGGAGACAAGTGACACAGCTGGAGCGAGGTGGGGAGACAAGTGACACAGCTAGAGCGAGGTGGGGAGACAAGTGACACAGCTAGAGCGAGGTGGGGAGACAAGTGACACAGCTGGAGCGAGGTGGGGAGACAAGTGACACAGCTGGAGCGAGGTGGGGAGACAAGTGACACAGCTGGAGCGAGGTGGGGAGACAAGTGACACAGCTAGAGCGAGGTGGGGAGACAAGTGACACAGCTGGAGCGAGTGGGGAGACAAGTGACACAGCTTGAGCGAGGTGGGGTAGACAAGTGACACAGCTGGAGCGAGGTGGGGAGACAAGTGACACAGCTAGAGCGAGGTGGGGAGACAAGTGACACAGCTAGAGCGAGGTGGGGAGACAAGTGACACAGCTAGAGCGAGGTGGGGAGACAAGTGACACAGCTGGAGCGAGGTGGGGAGACAAGTGACACAGCTGGAGCGAGGTGGGGAGACAAGTAACACAGCTGGAGCGAGGTGGGGAGACAAGTGACACAGCTTGAGCGAGGTGGGGAGACAAGTGACACAGCTGGAGCGAGGTGGGGAGACAAGTGACACAGCTAGAGCGAGGTGGGGAGACAAGTGACACAGCTGGAGCGAGGTGGGGAGACAAGTGACACAGCTGGAGCGAGGTGGAGAGACAAGTGACACAGCTGGAGCGAGGTGGGGAGACAAGTGACACAGCTGGAGCGAGGTGGGGAGACAAGTGACACAGCTGGAGCGAGGTGGGGAGACAAGTGACACAGCTGGAGCGAGGTGGGGAGACAAGTGACACAGCTGGAGCGAGGTGGGGAGACAAGTGACACAGCTGGAGCGAGGTGGGGAGACAAGTGACACAGCTGGAGCGAGGTGGGGATACAAGTGACACAGCTGGAGCGAGGTGGGGAGACAAGTGACACAGCTGGAACGAGGTGGGGAGACAAGTGACACAGCTAGAGCGAGGTGGGGAGACAAGTGACACAGCTAGAGCGAGGCGGGGAGACAAGTGACACAGCTAGAGCGAGGTGGGGAGACAAGTGACACAGCTGGAGCGAGGTGGGGAGACAAGTGACACAGCTGGAGCGAGGTGGGGAGACAAGTGACACAGCTGGAGCGAGGTGGGGAGACAAGTGACACAGCTGGAGCGAGGTGGGGAGACAAGTGACACAGCTGGAGCGAGGTGGGGAGACAAGTGACACAGCTGGAGCGAGGTGGGGAGACAAGTGACACAGCTGGAGCGAGGTGGGGAGACAAGTGACACAGCTGGAGCGAGGTGGGGAGACAAGTGACACAGCTGGAGCGAGGTGGGGAGACAAGTGACACAGCTGGAGCGAGGTGGGGAGACAAGTGACACAGCTAGAGCGAGGTGGGGAGACAAGTGACACAGCTGGAGCGAGGTGGGGAGACAAGTGACACAGCTGGAGCGAGGTGGGGAGACAAGTGACACAGCTGGAGCGAGGTGGGGAGACAAGTGACACAGCTGGAGCGAGGTGGGGAGACAAGTGACACAGCTGGAGCGAGGTGGGGAGACAAGTGACACAGCTGGAGCGAGGTGGGGAGACAAGTGACACAGCTAGAGCGAGGTGGGGAGACAAGTGACACAGCTGGAGCGAGGTGGGGAGACAAGTGACACAGCTGGAGCGAGGTGGGGAGACAAGTGACACAGCTGGAGCGAGGTGGGGAGACAAGTGACACAGCTGGAGCGAGGTGGGGAGACAAGTGACACAGCTGGAGCGAGGTGGGGAGACAAGTGACACAGCTGGAGCGAGGTGGGGAGACAAGTGACACAGCTGGAGCGAGGTGGGGAGACAAGTGACACAGCTGGAGCGAGGTGGGGAGACAAGTGACACAGCTAGAGCGAGGTGGGGAGACAAGTGACACAGCTGGAGCGAGGTGGGGAGACAAGTGACACAGCTGGAGCGAGGTGGGGAGACAAGTGACACAGCTGGAGCAAGGTGGGGAGACAAGTGACACAGCTGGAGCGAGGTGGGGAGACAAGTGACACAGCTAGAGCGAGGTGGGGAGACAAGTGGCACAGCTAGAGCGAGGTGGGGAGACAAGTGACACAGCTGGAGCGAGGTGGGGAGACAAGTGACACAGCTGGAGCGAGGTGGGGAGACAAGTGACACAGCTGGAGCGAGGTGGGGAGACAAGTGACACAGCTAGAGCGAGGTGGGGAGACAAATGACACAGCTGGAGCGAAGTGGGGAGACAAGTGACACAGCTAGAGCGAGGTGGGGAGACAAGTGACACAGCTGGAGCGAGGTGGGGAGACAAGTGACACAGCTAGAGCGAGGTGGGGAGACAAGTGACACAGCTAGAGCGAGGTGGGGAGACAAGTGACACAGCTAGAGCGAGGTGGGGAGACAAGTGACACAGCTGGAGCGAGGTGGGGAGACAAGTGACACAGCTGGAGCGAGGTGGGGAGACAAGTGACACAGCTGGAGCGAGGTGGGGAGACAAGTGACACAGCTGGAGCGAGGTGGGGAGACAAGTGACACAGCTGGAGCGAGGTGGGGAGACAAGTGACACAGCTGGAGCGAGGTGGGGAGACAAGTGACACAGCTGGAGCGAGGTGGGGAGACAAGTGACACAGCTGGAGCGAGGTGGGGAGACAAGTGACACAGCTGGAGCGAGGTGGGGAGACAAGTGACACAGCTGGAGCGAGGTGGGGAGACAAGTGACACAGCTAGAGCGAGGTGGGGAGACAAGTGACACAGCTGGAGCGAGGTGGGGAGAAAAGTGACACAGCTGGAGCGAGGTGGGGAGACAAGTGACACAGCTGGAGCGAGGTGGGGAGACAAGTGACACAGCTGGAGCGAGGTGGGGAGACAAGTGACACAGCTGGAGCGAGGTGGGGAGACAAGTGACACAGCTGGAGCGAGGTGGGGAGACAAGTGACACAGCTGGAGCGAGGTGGGGAGACAAGTGACACAGCTGGAGCGAGGTGGGGAGACAAGTGACACAGCTGGAGCGAGGTGGGGAGTCAAGTGACACAGCTGGAGCGAGGTGGGGAGACAAGTGACACAGCTACAGCGAGGTGGGGAGACAAGTGACACAGCTGGAGCGAGGTGGGGAGACAAGTGACACAGCTGGAGCGAGGTGGGGAGACAAGTGACACAGCTGGAGCGAGGTGTGGAGACAAGTGACACAGCTAGAGCGAGGTGGGGAGACAAGTGGCACAGCTAGAGCGAGGTGGGGAGACAAGTGACACAGCTGGAGCGAGGTGGGGAGACAAGTGACACAGCTGGAGCGAGGTGGGGAGACAAGTGACACAGCTGGAGCGAGGTGGGGAGACAAGTGACACAGCTAGAGCGAGGTGGGGAGACAAATGACACAGCTGGAGCGAAGTGGGGAGACAAGTGACACAGCTAGAGCGAGGTGGGGAGACAAGTGACACAGCTGGAGCGAGGTGGGGAGACAAGTGACACAGCTAGAGCGAGGTGGGGAGACAAGTGACACAGCTAGAGCGAGGTGGGGAGACAAGTGACACAGCTAGAGCGAGGTGGGGAGACAAGTGACACAGCTGGAGCGAGGTGGGGAGACAAGTGACACAGCTGGAGCGAGGTGGGGAGACAAGTGACACAGCTGGAGCGAGGTGGGGAGACAAGTGACACAGCTTGAGCGAGGTGGGGAGACAAGTGACACAGCTGGAGCGAGGTGGGGAGACAAGTGACACAGCTAGAGCGAGGTGGGGAGACAAGTGACACAGCTGGAGCGAGGTGGGGAGACAAGTGACACAGCTGGAGCGAGGTGGGGAGACAAGTGACACAGCTGGAGGGAGGTGGGGAGACAAGTGACACAGCTGGAGCGAGGTGGGGAGACAAATGACACAGCTGGAGCGAGGTGGGGAGACAAGTGACACAGCTGGAGCGAGGTGGGGAGACAAGTGACACAGCTGGAGCGAGGTGGGGAGACAAGTGACACAGCTGGAGCGAGGTGGGGAGACAAGTGACACAGCTGGAGCGAGGTGGGGAGACAAGTGACACAGCTGGAGCGAGGTGGGGAGACAAGTGACACAGCTGGAGCGAGGTGGGGAGACAAGTGACACAGCTGGAGCGAGGTGGGGAGACAAGTGACACAGCTGGAGCGAGGTGGGGAGACAAGTGACACAGCTAGAGCGAGGTGGGGAGACAAGTGACACAGCTAGAGCGAGGCGGGGAGACAAGTGACACAGCTAGAGCGAGGTGGGGAGACAAGTGACACAGCTGGAGCGAGGTGGGGAGACAAGTGACACAGCTGGAGCGAGGTGGGGAGACAAGTGACACAGCTGGAGCGAGGTGGGGAGACAAGTGACACAGCTGGAGCGAGGTGGGGAGACAAGTGACACAGCTGGAGCGAGGTGGGGAGACAAGTGACACAGCTGGAGCGAGGTGGGGAGACAAGTGACACAGCTGGAGCGAGGTGGGGAGGCAAGTGACACAGCTGGAGCGAGGTGGGGAGACAAGTGACACAACTGGAGCGAGGTGGAGAGACAAGTGACACAGCTGGAGCGAGGTGGGGAGACAAGTGACACAGCTGATGTGACGGATCGTCACATCTCTCGTCAGCACCTATATTGCCGTAACTATATGCACTAGGAGCGTCGTTACAAAATTTGGAGTGAGAGGCCGGCCAGTTGGTTGGCCTGGCCCCGCTCCCCTATGGCTAATGTTAAAATCCTGCTATTCTGGGGGCCGGAGCGATCCCGGGGCTAGTGGGTCCCCTGGGGGAGGAGTCATAGTTGGCCCTCTGAAGGTCAGGATGAGCCCTCTGGAGGCGAGGTAAGCCCTAAGTAGATCAAAGTGGGTCTCTGCATGCTGGCATGAGCCCTTTTAATGCTGAATTGGGCCCCAAAGACCAGAATGGGCCGTATACACCAGAATGAACCCTTTAAGGACACAGGGTCAGACCCTTTAAATACACAGGGCCAGACCCTTTATAGACACAGGGTCTAAACGTTGGTCCACTTACCACTACATCGTTAACATTATTACTGTTAGGAGTTCCTGTGGCTTTCAAATTTACCTGCACTTCGTGCGAAAACGGAGTAAAATTGGTTTCGCGTCACTGTGACTGTCTATAGGCGCCAAGGGCGTAGGCAAGGGGGCCAAGGAGGCCATGCCCCCCCCCCCCCTGGAGGCCATGCCCCCCCCCCCCCTGGAGGCCAGGAGGCCCCTCTGGCGACCGAGCGAGGGCCCCATGGTGATGGTGTCAGGCGCCCGCAAAACTCCTTACGTCGCATAAAGGAACACCCACGAACCGATAAAAAAAATCGTAACACGAATAAATAACAGTACTTGCTTGTCTGTTAAATGCATGTATATGTAAATACGTAGAAAGGGGCCCCATCCAGTGTGGATAGGACCCTCTACTAGCTTTTAAAGGGCCCTAACGTTCTGAAGAGAGCCCCGGTCGGCATTTAGAGGGCCCCTTCCGGTTGTAGATGGCCCTCTGCCGGCCTTTATAGGGCCCTGCCGATCTGGAGAGGGTCCTTGCCGATCGTAGATCGCCCTGCCAATCTGTAGAGGGTCTCTGTCAGCCTTTAGAGGGCCCTGCCGACCTGTAGAGCGCCCTCTCTTAGACTTTAGAGGCCCTGTCGATCTGCAGAGTGTCCCAGCCAATCTGTAGAGGGCCCTCTGTTGGCCTTTAGATGGCACTGTCGATCTGTAGAGGGCCCTCTACCCGCCTTTATAAGGCCCTTCCAGCATGAAGAGGGCCTGACGATCTGCAGAGGGCCCCCTGTCGGCATTTAGGTGGCCCCTTCCGGTTTTAAAGAGCCCTCTGTCGGCCTTTATAGGGCCCTGTCAATCTGCAGAGGGTCCCTGCCGATTTGGAGAGGGCCCTCTGTCGGTCTTTAGAGGGCCCTGCCGATCTGTAGATCGCCCTGCCAATCTATAGAGGGCCTCTGTCGGCATTTAGAGGGCCCTGCCGACCTGTAGAGGGCCCTCTTCCAGCCTTTAGGGGCCCTGACGATTTTCAGAGTGCCCAGCCAATCTATAGAGGGCCATCTGCCCTCTATAGATTGGCATCTGAACTCCTAAGTATTTCATGCATGGGTTTATCGTGATTGCTGTATCATTTAATACTATGTCAAGATCTTGTCACGTCACTGATCTTGAATAGATTTGGTAATTTGTCTTTGATGCATTTAGTGATAATATATTTAATGGAACAACTCGTTATTTTTTTAATTAATTCATTAATCTTTATTTGCAGCTCTTCAACATTTGCAATATACTTGAATATAAATTGCCGTATATCATCAGCAAATAAGTAAAAGGTACCTATTTCTGTTGTATTGCTGATGTCATTAATATAGAGAATAAATAAAAGAGGACCTAAAAATTCACCTTGTGGGACGCCAATTTTCATCATTTGTTTCTTAGATGCAACCTCATCTATTATTGCCATTTTGTGCCTCTCATTAATATATGACTCTATCGTGTTGTAGAACACCCTCGTATCACAATGCGGTGTATTTTTTCAAGAGAATTGCCAAGCAAACTGTATCCAAAGCTTTCTGTAAATCAAGGTGGAGCATGTTATTTCGTTATTTTGTAGAGATTTTGTAAACTTCATCGAGGTAATTCCCAAAGCACAGAAACTGCCTATCACAACAAAGGGCCTGGAAATACCAGGTTACAGAAATTATATAACTAATTTTAATCCAGAAGATCCAGATATCGGTACATCAGGGAAGAGAGGGCTGGCATTATATGTTCAAAATTGCTTCAGCATCTCTCCTATACAGTTGGAGAGTATTTTTTATGAGCATCTTGTGGTTGAAATTAAGTTGTCTGGTTCAGATTCACTCTTGTTGGTCCTGGTATACCGCAACAGGCTCTTGTTGGTCCTGGTATACCGCAACAACAACAACTACAGACAGATACTCTAGTGAACGACTTTGCAGATTGTTTCACGAAGTTTCCAACAGAAGGGCAACTTATTTGGTGATTGTGGGTGATTTTAATATGAAAGAGATCGACTGGAACAACAATGTATGTACCGAAGGCCCAAACCATTTTTCACAGCACTTCTTGTCATGCACGCAAGAATGCTTTCTTTACCAACATGTAATTAGCCCCACCCGATTCAGACACGGTGAGTCTCCAAGTGTCCTTGATCTGATCTTTTCTAGTGAGGAAGCTATGGTACAAGATGTCACACACCTTGCTCCTCTGGGTCGCAGTGACCATTCATGTCTTGCATTTCAAATACTTGTATCAACTGATGCTCCCAGTGCCAGCAAGGACCATTTCAATATCAATAAAGGTGATTATGCAAAGCTGAGAGGATTACTAGAGCAAGTTGATTGGGACTTCCTAGTGGACACTGGAAATGTTGAAACTTGTTGGAACAACATTTTGTCACAACTGAACAAAGCTATCAAGGATTGCATTCCGCGAAAGACAAAGACGTCACAACGTAATCTGTTTATGGATGTGGAAACAGTCCGTATGAGAAGAAGGAAACATAAACTATACGCAAAATATTTAAGAACCAGGGATGATGCTGCATATGCCAGATTTGCAGTCCTTCGAAATAGCCTCAGGAAAAGGACTAGACAAATACGTAAGGAGTATGAAGCTAAATTAGCCAGAGACTTCAAAACAAATCCCAAGGCCCTGTGGCGGTACATAAATACAAGGTTGAAGACGAAGTCGACCATTGAAGATTTGAAGTGCGATGATGGATCAATAGCTCGTACAAATACTGAAAAGGCAGAAGAGCTGAGGAGATTTTTCAGCACAACATTTACCAAGGAGAACCTTCTGATGTATCTTAGTTGAATGTGCTGAACAACTATGTGGCCCATTGTCCTTCCTTTGTACTCTATCTATGGAAAAGTGACTGGAAGTGACTGGAAGATGGGGAACATTTAGGCTATGTAAGTCTTACATGTATTGTTTGCAAACTGATGGAATCTGTGGTCCGGGACAAACTTATGCATCATCTGATCAGTAGCAATTTGCTCAGTGATCACCAGCATGGTTTTATGCCTGGAAGGTCTTGTGTCACCCAGCTATTGGCAGTTATGGACAACTGGACAGAAATTCTAGACACTGGCAAGCCTCTGGATGTTGTATACCTGGATTTTTCCAAGGCCTTTGATTCGGTTCCCCATAAGCGTCTCCTTAAGAAATTGGCAGCATATGGAATCGAGGAAAGACTTCTGAAATGGATCGAGGCATTTTTAGCTGACAGATGGCAAAGAGTTGTAGTAAGCGGAGAAAAATCACAATGGAGTCGAGTTACTAGTGGAGTTCCACAAGGTAGTGTACTTGGCCCCTTGCTCTTCCTGGTATATATCAATGACTTACCAGAAATGGTTAAATCATCAATGAAAATATTTGCAGACGACACCAAAGTGTATCGCACAGTACCAACCATGCAGGAAATATATGAGCTCCAAGCAGACATCAATAGTCTAACTGTATGGTCCCAATTGTGGCAGCTGCCCTTCAACACCCAAAAATGCAAGATCATGCACCTTGGATATGCTAATATGACACATGAATATTCTATGAACGGCGATGCCCTCGAAGCGATACCACATGAAAAGGATCTGGGAGTAGTTATTGATAGTCAGCTGCAGTTTCATGTACACACAGCCCAACCTGTAGCCAAAACATTCAAAGTGCTGGGAATGATGAAACGGTCGTTTGAAAACTTTAACCGGCAGACAATACCACTTCTCTTTCGATCTATTATCAGGCCAATCTTAGAATATGGTAACTGTGTCTGGTGGGGACCAATGTACTGTGGAGACCAGGACTCAGTGGAACGAGTTTTGAGGCTAGCAACAAAGCTTGACAGATCTCTATGTGATCTCCCGTGTGAACAGAGACTAGAACACCTCAACATGCCATCCATGTTCTACAGAAGGCAACGAGGCGATATGATAATGGTATTTCAGATTGTCACAGGAAGAATTCAGATTCTACATGAGCAGCTGTTTGAGCTTGCTGAAAACCATGGCACACGCGGACATCACCTGAAGTTAAGAAAGCCCCCAGTGAACAGGCTGTTGAGGCAGAACTTCTTCAAGATCCGAGTAATTAACAACTGGAACAACCTCCCTGAGCAGGTAATTGGCGCTCCTTCAGTAAATGTTTTTTAAGAATAGGCTCGATGAACATTGGAAATTGCGCAAGTACTGGACAAGACACCAGTAAGACTTCAGTGAGACTTGAGCTGTAGAGAGCGGGAGTCTAAAGGCCCCAGCTGCGGGGCCTTCTATCCTGTACCTATTGAGTATTGAATATTAAGTATTTTAACAATCGGCATGTACGTACTGTGTTGTTTCCAGAATCCGAATTCAAGAAGTTTCAGGATAATATTTGCATTAACCCGCGCCCCGCTGGAGGTGACAGAATCTGCCCCCCCCCCCCGGTTTTCTCAATAACTTGAAAACAATGATAGATATCGACGTCAATCCTTCAGTACATTATGCTGCATCAATTCTACGTCTTATCACAACATTTCAATGCAAATAGTGGATTACTTTGGGAGATAATGACTTTTAATCACGTCATGTCATGTAGTTTTTGGTGGAAAAACAATACATGCTTGAAAAATCATAGAAATTCGAGTTTTGACAAAAATGGTAAATAAAAATTGTTGAAAAAAGGAAATGACAAAATATTACAAATGACTCGGATTTGCGAAATTTCTTATTTTTCACTCCCAAAAATGAAAAAAAAACTTGTTTTTCGTTGTCGATAACTTATTTGTCGTTGTTTTACAACAAACAACGTATTGTACTGTTTTAATGATGTGGGCCCCCCTTGGCTACGAGGGCCCCTCTGATCCCATTTGCCCCCCTCCCTGGGCGAAATCCTCCCTACGCCCCTGATAGGCGCTCTCTGGATCCGCCGCTGCTGAGGGGGCCCCGGTCGTCCCGAGAAGCTCTCGCTCGGCCCGAGGGCCATCTATCGGCCTAAGGGACCCTCGGTTGGCCTGAGGGACCCTCGGTTGGCCTGAGGGTCAGGCACGTAGCCAAGGGGGAGGGGGTGGCGGGGGAGCTCCCCTCCCCATTGGAGGTCAGGGGGCCGTTTTCGACGCTCGCAGCGCACCGAAAAGGGCCGACGAAGCGCGATCTCATGGGCTATCTATGAGTCTGGACCTGAACGGGCCCCAGACTGGTCTGAGTGGGGCCGTGGGTCTAGGCCTGCAGGAACCCTGTGGCGGTCTCAGAGGGCCCTCGGCTGGACTGATACGGTATTGTGAAAGCCTTATAGTCTTAGGTTTTTTGACGTTCTTAAAGAACCTTTTACCAGGCCTGAGAGGGCCCTACGTCCGTCTGGGAGGACTGTTTGCCAGTATGAGAGAACCTCAATCGGTCTAAAAGG
The DNA here is from genome assembly GCA_036785665.1 of Chirona hameri. Lineage (NCBI taxonomy): Eukaryota > Metazoa > Arthropoda > Thecostraca > Balanomorpha > Balanidae > Chirona > Chirona hameri. Next base: position 144,108 of record JAXIVJ010000912.1, read on the forward strand.
GCGTTTTCCAGATCAAGAAAACCTTAGGTCGGAAAGAGAGGACCCTCCGCTTCTTTGAGAGGATCATCGGTCGGCCTGAGAGGGCCATCGTCCGGCCTGAGAGGATCCTTGCCTGACCTGAATAGGCTCTATTCCGGTCTGAAAGGGTCCTTATGAGTTGTGAGGCCTGGAGAGGGCTCTATTTCAGTATGAGAGGGTCATTGTCAGGAGTGAGAGGGCCTTGTGCAAGTATGAGAGCGCTCTCGGTCATTCTGAGAGAGCCCTCAGCCGGTCTGTGAGAGTGCCATTGGTTGGTCGGAGGCAGGACTGTGGAGTCGACTCGGCGGTGGTTCGCCTGCTTGTGCTCGCTGCCGCCCCGGCCCCTGCGCCGCCCTACAGCAGGGCTGGACGCTCCAGTGCCCCGGGCGGTGCGGCTGGCTCAGCTGACGCTCAGCTGCTGGGACGCGCTGCAGTCACGCGGCCGGCCCGACCCCGCCGTCCTACTGCTGACCGCAGCGAGGTCACATGTCCCGGGGGTATGACCTGCCCTGCTCCGGCGGAGACCGCGGCTGGCGGCGCGGCCGGGCGCACTCGGCGAGTTTGTTGTTTTGTTGTTTTTTGTTGTTGTTTTTGGGGGGGAGGGGGAGGGGAGTGGTTCTCGCCCATCCCGTAGTCCAGCCTATAGCTATATGCCGCCGCGGGTGGTGAGGGGAACCACCCCCCTCCGGGGCGGGGAACCGAATGACCTGCACCAGTAGCCAGACTCGAGCCCGGAACCATTGGATTGCGAATCTAACGCTCTACCAACTAAGCCCCCCGGCCCCCCGGGGTGAGTTTTTTTTTGGGGAGGGGGGGGGGGGGGTGCCGAGGGGAGTGATTCTCGCCCACCCCGTAGTCCAGGCACGGCCTGGCCAGCTGTACATACGTCGGACAGCTCAACATACAGTCCCTGAAACCAAAGCTACTCGCGCTCAGGCCTCAGACAAGACATCGCTGAGCAAGAATATGACCTAGTGATCCTGAACGAGACATGGATGAAACCGTCAACTCACAACACCCCAGCCTATAGCTATATGCCGCCGCGGGTGGGAGGGGAACCGCCCCCTCCAGGGTGGGGAACCGAATGACTTGCGCCAAGGTGAGTTTTTGGGGGGGAGGGGGGGGGGGGGTTCTCGTCCACCCCGTAGTCCAGCCTATAGCTATATGCCGCGGGTCATTCGGTTCCGCGCCCCCTCCGGGGCGGGGAACCGAATGACTTGCGCCAGTAGCCAGACTCGAACCCGGAACCCTTGGATTCCGAGTCTAACGCTCTACCAACTGAGCCACCCGCCATAGCAACCAGAGAGCCCCTGGAAGCGACCACCTTGGAACCTCCTGATCAGCCCATCGCCGGCTCTAAAATCCAGACGCTGTGGGTCCAGGTTCAGGCTGACCCGGTTCCCGTCATGGTGTGCGCGGTACACCGGCCACCGATTCGGACCCAGGCGCGTGTGACCGCCGACATGGCCGAGCTGGAACAGCAGCTACAGTACGTGCTCACACAACACAGCGGCCCCATTGTCATCGCCGGGGATATCAACTTCTACATGAGCGCCGACAGCGCAACAGCCGAGCAGTTCCGGCAGTTCTTGCGTGGCTTACTCCCTTCAGCAGCCCATCACGGAACCGACATTTCGAGCGTCTGACTCCACCATCGATGTGATCGTTACGAACCAGAGTGTCGACAGGGCCGGTGTTGTCCACTGTGCCTACAGTCCTCACAACTGGTCACGTGCTGTGCTGTCCGTGTCGGACTTCAGACTCCAGTCGTGCACCCTCACCACCAGGTGCTGGTCTAAGTTTGACCCGGACGAGGCTGACCGCCAGATAACAGCAGTGGACTGGAGCCCGGTGTTCACTAGTGACAGTCCGGAGGAGCAGTGGGACTATTTACTTATGGTGACCCGACCCATCTTAGACACTTTGATTCCTGAAAAGCGGTTCAGAGTGCGCAATCCAGTTGCGCAACCGATCATGGGCACTACCAAAGACCTCATGGCGCAGCGACGAGTAGCACTTCGGGAAGGTGACCGCGAGAGCTACAAACTCCTGAACCGTCAGGTCCAGGCAGCGATCCGGCGCGACATGCGGGAGGAGCTGGACCGGCGGGTACGCCAAGCCGGACCTGGCGCCATGTGGCGCAGCGTGCAGCCCATAGTGGCATCCAAGCGGTCTGTCAGGTCCACTCCCAGTGCTGACGCGGATGCTATGAACAAATACTTCGTGGAAGTGGGTCTAAAGACGGCTCGTCAGGTGGACGCGGCCGGACCGGAGCTGCCGGTCCGTCTGCCGCGAGTCGCCACCGGAGGCTTCCGAGTCTCTCCCTTCTGCCCGGGCGACCTGCGCCGCGTGGTGGGGAGAATGCGCAGTAGCACGGCGTGTGGTGCTGACGGCCTGTGCGTTCGATTCGTGAAGCGTTGTACGCATCCTTTCATCGACATCGGACCTTGGACGACAACTAGCCAGCCTGCTCCAGCCCTCCACCGCTTCCGGGTGCGGGACCCTGTCCACGTGCATGTGGCAGGGTCGTTAGACCCTTATATAGGTAGACTCTAGATATTTTTAAGTAGGCAGATTCAATAGATTGGCAATAGGCCTCCCCCACGGTATAGGTCCCCTCCAGTCTTTGAGTTAACTTGCAGTTGCAGTTGCCAACACGTTCTGTCGTGTGTGGCAAATTAACGTAAAACTTAGGTTATTGTTTTAACTTTCCCCTCCCTCCTCCGGTCATGGCGACCCCCCCCCCCCCCGCCCCTCCGTCCCCCCGACCCCCCTCAGGGGTCTTCCGGCGCGCGTCCGCGTGCCCCCCTGGACGGTCCCCCTCCCAGCCCCCTTCAGGGGCCCCTCCCACCGCTCTCCACGTCGGACTGGGGCCCTCTGCTCCGCCCGCCGATCCGTCCCCCTCCCAGCCCCCTTCAGGGGCACCGCCCGCCGCCCCGCCCGCCCCGTCCAGGGGCCTGGCTGTCGCCGGACTCCCGTCCCCCCCGACTCAACCGACCCCCTTCAGGGGTCTCCCCCCTCCCGTCCCGGCGCGCGGCCCCGAGCCCTCCCGGACGGTCCTCCTGGACCCCCCGGCTTCCCTCAGGAGCCTCGCCCGGACCGACCCGGTGCTTGGCTCCCCCCAACACCTCGCCACCCGACGGGCCTGCTCTCCTCCTCATTCAGAGGAAGGACGGAGTGCACATGAGGCACTCCAACCCGTTCGCGGTGCGCCGCCAACTGGTCGCCCTCTGCGGAGAGGTGGCCAGCGCGCGCGCCATCCGTTCCGGCGCTCTGCTGGTTCAGACCCTGTCTGGCCAGCAGACTGCCACCCTCCTAGCCATCCCGTCTTTCATGGACAAGGCTTGTGAGGTGACGGCCCCCGACCACATGAATTCCTGCCAGGGATTCATCCTGTGCCCCGAAGTCAGCAATCTGACTGAGTCCGTGCTCCTCCAAGAGCTCGTGACTCAGGGGGTGACAGAAGTGGTCCGGATGCGGTCTAAGCGACCAGGCCCCAACCCCATGGTCCGGCTGCGTTTCCGGGGCTTACAGCTCCCGGAACGTCTCTACTGCGGCTACATAGTAGTCACAGTCAAGAAGTGGACCCAAGGGCCTCTGCAGTGCAATCCTGCTGGCGGTTCGGCCACCACCAGCGTCAGTGCCACGCCCCCCATCCCATCTGCGGGAAGTGCGCCGAGACGCATGACACAGCTCAATGTGTCGGTGGCGACACCGCAGCCACTCGCTGCGTGTCGTGCGGGGGACCCCACCCCGCATGGTTCCGCGACTGCCCTGCTCGAGCGGCAGCCGCAGAGAAGACCCGGGCCCTCAAGGCGGCCCCCCCCCCCCACCCCACCTCCCATCCCAGCGCTGGCCCCCAGCGTCTGGCCCCTGCTGCCCCCATCCCACCGAACCCCACCTGCGCCCCCCCCCCCCCCCCCCGTCGGACCTCAAGTGGGTCCACCCCACCGGTGCCACCGCCTGCCCCGACACAGCGGCGGCAGTGTGCACCCCCACCGACGGCAGAGCAGGCCGAGCCCCACCCCATCTCTGCTGAGTCCCTTCTGGACTCTGGCAGTGCCCCAGCGGCACCCACTCCCACCCCGCCGAATCTCTGGCGGAGTCCCCGGTCGAGTCATCTGAGGACTCTGACGCCTCTCTAATCAGAGCCGTCACCCGCCAACTCCCAAACTCCCACCCTCCTCCTCTCTCTGAAGACAGTCGGTCCCTCACCCTCTCCCCGCCATCCCTCCCCTCCCCCCACCCTCCTTCCCAGCTCCCTCGCCCTATAAGACAGGAGAGTCCCCCCCCCCGCTCCTCTGAATGTAACCGCTACCGCCGCAATTTGAGACGGTTCACAAACAGGAAACAATAAATCACCTCCAATAACTTCATTAAGTTATTTCTGACTAACTGTTAAATCGTGCTGCTGCTGACGTGGGAGTTGCGTGTTGGCTGCCGGTGTCTTGTTGCGGGGGTCCCCTGCTGGATCGGCCGCGCGGCGAAGGGTTCTATTCGTTGCGTGGCTGATTTGGCGGGGGATTTCTGCGATGGGACGCCGATGGTTGATGTGCGGTTTTGCGTTGGCGGCGGCATGATTCCCTCCCAAACCAGTCAGAAATAACTTTCTGACTAACCGTTAAATCATGTCGCTGCTGACGTGGGAGTTGCGTGTTGGCTGCCGGTGTCTTGTTGCGGGGGCCCCCTGCTGGATGGGCCGCGCGGCGAAGGGTTCTATTCGTTGCGTGGCTGATTTGGCGGGGGATTTCTGCGATGGGACGCCGATGGTTGATGTGCGGTTTTGCGTTGGCGGCGGCATGATTCCCTGCCAAACCAGTCGCGCAACGAAAGGTTCCATTGGAATTCGTTGTTCACTTCTTAACGTAACGCTCCTCCCAACCCTCCTCCCCCCCCCCCTTACTCCGCTCTTGCCAGAGCCTTTTAATTGTACACCCGCCCCTGATCACAGATGCCGATGCTGCGCTGCGGCGCGGTGGCCGCTGCGCTGCGGTGCAGTGTCCACTCCACTGTGCTGCGGTGCAGTATCCACCCCGCCAATGCGCTGCGGTGCAGTATTCGCATTTTGTTACCAGATCCCGACGCTGCGCTGCGGCGCGGTGGCCGCTGCGCTGCGGTGCAGTATCCATCCCGTCCCATGCACTGCGGTGCAGTATTCGCAAACCTTTTTACTTCATGACTCCCATCCCGAATTAATCACACTTCTTTATGATTTTCTTTATACAACACGATTAGAACTAATTGATAGGTCTCCTCTTAGATTATCTCTACCAAACACGTTTAGCTAAACAAATATGACGGGGGTTTTTGGCCTTGCGCATTTTGGCCCACCGCGCAGGTTTTTTCCCCTTTGCCTTAGACGCTGGTTTTTTTTATTATTCAGGACTTTTCGCCCGGCTAAACACACCCCACAACCAGGTCTCGCCGAGGCGCCGGAGCCAGGGAGACTGGCAACAGTCTCCCGTTGTTGCAATGACGGCACCCCCACGGCTCCATCAACACTGACACTGTACAAGTGTATTGTAATAAAAATATGTATGCATGTGTGTCTCGTGTTTTACTTATTTTTGTCCTTGAACGAAATACTTAACGTAATGTTAGATATTATATTTACTTTGAACAATAAATTTTCCGGGTTCACATAAACCTGTTAACGTAATTAATTAACGTAAAATAGCTACCCTATTCCCTTGCTGGCTCGGGTTCCCATAAACCGACTAACGTAACTCTTTGCCTGGCAAATTGCCAGAAGTAATTTCCCCAAACCCGGGAAATGGCTATAGGCCGGTCCGGGTAAAAAAAAGAAAAAAAAAGCGTTGTATGTCATCGTTGTGCCACATTCTCACTCACATCGTTAACACTAGCCTCGTCTCCGGTCAACTCCCAATCAAAATTGATCAAAATCAAAATCAATCCAAATTGATGGGAACTCAAAATTTTGACTCCATATGTGGAAATCTGTTTTGGGAAAAGTCACAAAATTGCATGGGCCTGCTCCCTGTCGTTCTGGAGATATCTGGGAAAAACATGAGGGGGACGGAATCCGCCCCCCCCCCCTGTTACAAATAGGGTTAACCCACCTAAGGTGCACAACGTAAGACGTAAACCTCCCTCGTGACCCTCCAGGTCACCGTTTGACCTCAGGCAAAGGCAGATCCAGAACGGATATGAGGGGGGGTGCAAATCCCCTAAAGTCTCACACAATTCAAAACTCATCGGATTTCGCATGCTTGTGCATTGAGAGCTGATTAAAAAAAATGTCCTTAACAAAAGTTGCTTAGATTGTTTTCTATATCAGGAAATGTGTCAATTTTGCGCCGATTTCAGGCGGTTGGGGGAGGCATGGCTCCTTTGCCCCCCCCCCCCTGGATCCGCCCATGACCTCCGGTCACCTTGAAAGACGCTAATATTCATTTAACGAGCCGTCCAAATACGTATTCGTGGTTTACCGGCCGATTGTGTTCAAACTTACCTTCGGTGGGTTAAATGGTAGGCGATGGTGGTGGAATGGTTTCTCCAAGTTATTTTTGGGAAAATTATGCTGCACCCCGTCATTCTCCCATAGACCATAATGCTAACTTATGTTGTGACCTGAGGTCAACCGGTGACCAGGCCCAGGGGCGGTCAGATCACTCGTTGTGTACCGTCTGTAGGCTGGTGGGAATATTTAGCCGTTGAAATGACTTCGATAAGTACTTTAGGGGAAAAGTTATGCGGTACCCGAGATTTGACCTCGCGGGCACTCTTTGATCTCCCGAGGTCAAACGTTTGACCTCAGCGAGAAACGCTTTCAGGTTTCGAATACATTCATACTATAGGCACCAACATTTCGTATACATTTGAACACAATCGGCCGGTAAACAACTAATACGTATTTGGACGGCTCGTTAAAGGGACACTGTCTCTTTAATGTAAAATGTGATATGTTAAAGAGCAATCGCATCTGATTAACACTATGAAGTCTGTTTTTCCTAATTCGCGCCCAGTCGCCCAATATCATTGTTCACAGTTCGGTTTTCTGCCAGCCAATGACCTTGACGAGTCCGCTCACCACTACGCACCAAAACCAATAAATTGCAGCGTTGTGCAACAATTGTAAATAGTTATATTTTTTGCTTAATTAAGCATTCTGTCGAAATTTGTAATGTCAGAAAACATTTCATGTCTTAGTATGCCCGATTTAAGCCCAATAATTTGATAAAAGAAAAGATAAATTCCGAAGGGATAAGATTAATTCCGAAGGGATTTTGATTCCGACCGAGGTGTTTTGTGGCAATAACTCAAGTGCGCCAGATGCGCCAGATTCGTTTCATGTAGTTAACAGGAACCACAATGTATAAGCGCATTGCCGCCTTATCCAATTGTTGGAATAGCGTTAGCTGACGTTTGGTCAGATGCAGTGAACTGGAACAAACGCTTCCATAATCCATATATGTAGTGGTGCGCAGAAATCGTACAGTTTTTAGATTCTTATGAAAAACGAAATAAATGACTGTTTTTTGGATTGCGCTGCTTGGCCTTTAATGACGATTACCAGGGGAGTCGCTACCGGGGGTCCGGGTGCCCCGGACCCCCCCCCCCCCCCCCCCCCGCACAGACACACACTTTTGAGCGGGCGCCGAAGGCGCCCCCTCAAAAAGTGGGTCTGCTCTGGATTTGAGAGGGCGACGTAGGCGCCCTCTAACAAAATAAAAACACCCAAACAAATAAAACCAAGCAAAAAACACTAAAAAAAATGCCCGCCAGCATATGTGTGTGTGTGTGTGTGTGTGTGTGCCCTTATGCCAGTGAGGGCCCAGGCTCAAGTGCGCCCCCAGTGTCGTACCGAGTCATTCAGGGCATGACCTGGTCCTTTGGACCCGTGGCGCCCATGCAAAGCTGGCGCCCCTCCGATCAGTGACGGCGCCACTCCGGCCAGTGACGGTGCTCTTGCGGCCAGCGACGGCGCCCCTCTGACCAGTGACGGAGACCCCTCCGGCCAGTGAAGGCGCCCCTCCAGCCAGTGACGGCGCCCCTCCGGCCAGTGACCACGCCACTCCGGCGAGTGACGGCGCCCCTCCGGCTAGTGACGGCGCCCCTCCGGTGGGTGACGGCGCCCCTCCTGTGGGTGACGGCGCCCCTCCGACTAGTGACTGTCCCTCTCCGGCCCGTGGCGGCGCCCCTTCGGACAGTGACGGCGCCCTTCCGGCTAGTGACGGCGCCCCTCCGGCCAATGACGCCGACGGCGCCCCACAAATGTTAAAGTTACGACGAGCACGTGCGGAAGGAGAGGCGCCCCCCTCCCCTTGCAGAATTTTCGCCAATATTGGTGGCGCCTCTGTCGATGGGGTGGCGCCCCACAAGGCAATAGCCTGGTCCTTTGTGAATTTCTGCCTACGCCACTGTGCGCCCCTCTCCCAAAATGTGGCGCCCCCTTGATTAAAGGTCCGATGGCGGCAAGATGCCTTCCGAGGGCGGCATAAAGCGCTCTGAGGGCGGCGAGATGCCTTCCGAGGGCAGCAAGATGTCTTCCGAGGGCGGCATGTTGTCTTTTAAGGGCGGCATAATACGCTCTAAGGGTGGCAGAGTGCCTTCCGAGGGCGGCAAAATGCTTTCCGAGGGCGGCAATATGTGTTCCGAGGGCGGCATGATGCCTCCTAAGGGCGATATAAGGCGATATGAGGGCGGCAAAATGCATTACGGGGGCGGCAAGATATCTTCCGAGGGCAGCATGGTACCTTCCAAGGGCGGCATACTGCACTATGAGGGCGGCAAAATGCCTTCTGAGGGTGGCAAGACGTCTTCTGAGGGCGGCATAATACGCCCTGAGGGCGGCAAAAACCCTTTCGAGGGCGGCAAGATGTCTTCCGAGGGCGGCATGATGCCTTCCGAGGGCGGCATGATGCTTTCCGAGGGCGGCAATATGACTTCCGAGGCCTTCCGAGGGCGGAAAGACGTCTTCTAAGGGCGGTATAATGCACTCTGAGAGCGGAAAGAGGCCTCAAAGGACGGCAAAATGTCTTCCGAGGGCGCCATGATGCTTTCCGAGGGTGGCATAATGCGCTGTGAGGGCGGAAAGATGCCTTCCGAGGACGGCATAATGCCTTTCGAGGGCGGCAAGATGCTTTCCGAGGGTGGCATAATGCGCTGTGAGGGCGGAAAGATGCCTTCCGAGGACGGCATAATGCCTTTCGAGGGCGGCAAGATGTCTTCCGAGGGCGGCATGCTGCCTTCTGAGGGCGGCATGATGCCTTCCGAGCAGTGTTCGTCACGGGTCCACCAACCCTCAGCCCGGCCTGACCCAAGCCCATGAACACCAAGTCCAGGCCCAGGCCAGGCCCGGTCAAATTCATAATATTGAGGCCCAGGCCCGGTCCGGCCCGTTCAGATTAAGCATATAATTATTTTTCACAAAATTTGCAATCATTATCCTAGCACACTTGCTTGTATACTATAAATGTGAATCAATGAACCAACTATGCTAACCAAAAAAAAAAAACAGCCACAGCAACAGTGTGTTGCTGTGTAGGTGAACTGCTGGTCAAAATATTTTTGAGCTCTGACCTGAGCATGTGCGACGCGCGCATTACTTCAAAATTGTCAGGCCCAGGCCCATCCAGAGCCCAGTGATTTCCTTAAAGTTGATGCCCCGCCCAGGCCCAGCCCAGGCCCAGCCCAGGCCCAGCCCAGGCCCAGCCCAGGCCCAGCCCAGGCCCAGCCCAGGCCCAGCCCAGGCCCAGCCCAGGCCCAGCCCAGACCCAGCCCAGACCCAGCCCAGGCCCAGCCCAGGCCCAGCCCAGGCCCAGCCCAGGCCCAGCCCAGGCCCAGCCCAGGCCCAGCCCAGGCCCAGCCCATGGCCCATAGGGCTAGCCCAGCCCATGGCGAACTCTGCTTCCGAGGGCGGCATAATACGTTGTGACTTCAGTGAGGCGATGGCTGGCCTGCCAACGTTTATATATATATATATATATATATATATATATATATATATATATATATATATATATATATATATATATATATTGTTTAAAAGAGTCGAGTGGAGATTTATGAAACAGCGTTTCATACATGTTTGCTAGCTTCCGGTCCAGATATCACGTTTACCTACAGAGGTTTTCAGACATTACATTGATACTCATCTGATGTATAAAATGTACTTGATTCAATGATGTTAATATGTGGAGTGAAACACATCGAGTGGAAGTCGATATGATCTGTTAAACTTATCGCTCATTAGTCAGAAATTGACCCATGTTGATGTGCAATATGCGCAGTCCTTGCATGAGCATGCCGCTGTGCGGGTATATGCAGTTGTCTAAGCTGTATTTTTTCGATTGAAAATCAATTAAAAAAACGAATTGCCCGCTGCGTAACGTCGACATTTATATTCGATATTTATGTATTGATTCGTCGGGCGCCCCTCTAGGCCGGGGCGCCCCCCCCCCCTCCCCTCCCCCTCTGGGTATGGCACCCCATGGCAGTGGACCCCCCACACACACACTTTTTGGAAGGTAGCGACGACTCTGACGATTACAAATCATAAGTAGTCCTTGGGACTTGTTTAAGCCGTGTTTACGATATCATCCGATAGAGGCAGACGCAGTGTCCCTTTAACACTCGCCAGTGCAGAGGGGGGGGGGGGGGGTGGATGCCACCACCTCGGGTTTTCGGGAATAACTCGCGTAAATATCAACCGATTGCGATGAAACTTTCAGTACCCTACTTGTGAACAATTTGACACATATTCTGAAGAAGAAACAAATATTTAAGTTGTAGGTCACATGACCCGTGACCTTTGACCTGTTTCTCAAGGTCATGTCAGGCGCAACTGGCGTCCGTAGTATTGATCTTTGTATAACTTGTGCAGTTTCATAGTGTGTGTTGTCCAGGAGCATATGCACAGTTGTTTCCAGGTGACAGTTGTGGTTTCCCTTGAGATTGTGACCTCGATTGACCTTTTCAGAGGTCAACCGAGGTCACTGACCTCCGATGACCTGATATTACTTGTTTGGTTTCTGGCAGTTTCTAGGACATTTTGTGACGGTGATTTCAAATATTGGATCTATTTTACATAATTGTATGTTCCACTGGGGTCATGCACCTCCACAGGTCAACCGAGGTCACTGACCTCAAATGACCTGCCATTTGACCTGACCTGACATGACCTTTTTGGAATTTGGCCGTTTCTAGGACATTTTGTGACGCTAATTTCAAATTTGGCACCCATTTAGCATAATGATATGCTCATTCGCGATTCTAGCTCGATTAAATTCAATTTATACGCATTTACAATTTGGTTGAATTTAGGATCATTGACATGACCTCAGAGGTCACCTAATGACCTAGGACCTTAACATCGGGTATCAATGGCTTCTTCCCGTGACAAGCAACACGCTCGTTTGGTAATCGAAGCTCTAGCCCAATTAGGGGCGAAACGCTGGGGGGGGGGGGGGTACCAACCCTTGCACGGTCACGCACTGATTGGACGCTGCACGGGCGAGGGTTAAATGAATATTAGAGCATTTACAGGTGATCTGAGGACGAGGTCAAACGGTGACCTGGAGGGGTCAAGTCTTGCGTTGTGCACCTTCGGTGGGTTAAAGGGAAAGCGATGGTGGTGGAATGGGTTCTCTAAGTGATTTTTTTTCGGGGTGGGGGTGGGGGGGGGGGGTATGCGGTACCCCGTCATTCTCCCATGGGCCATAATGATAACTTATGTTGTGACCTGAGGTTAACCGGTGATCAGGGGCGGTCAGATCACTCGTTGCGTACCGTCTATAGGCTGGTGGGAATATTTAGCCATGGACACGACTTCGATACCTACTTTAGGGGAAAAGTTATGCGGTAGCCAATATTTGACCTCGCGGGCACTTTTTGACCTCCCGAGGTCAAACGATTGACCTTAGCGAGAAATGCTTTCAGGTTTCGAATACACTCAGACACTAACATTTCGTATAAGTTTGAACATAATCTGTACCCAGTACCACTCCAACCCCTTCAAAACTCCGACGTAAACAATGCGCCCTATACTTTGACGCACGGACGTCGGTCCGCTTGGTAGCAGTTGATCATCAGCGCCTCTAGCGGCGGGAAATGTATTGTGGTGCCCCGTTGGTTTGGCTTGTGAACCAATCAGTACAATATCCTCTTGGGACCAATACGCTAGCTGGAACTCTCACCCTGTTCCGAGGGATATGGGGGCCGGGACGACTTTTTTAGAGGCCCGACGGGGGATTTGAACCCCGGCCCCTGGCACAGAAAGCAAGTATCTTACCACTGTGACAGATGTCTCCGCAGAGCGAATTTAATGAACGCAATCCTACTCACATTTTGTCGCTCGAGCGCCAAAAAGATAAACAGCCCGTAGTCAACAATCCTGCAAAAGCACGCAAGATAACAGGAGAACCCTTCAGACCAGTAGTATGACGTCACGGGTCTCCAAGCATAACAGACTATGGCATACTCCTTGGGTATATACGGCCTTGGGCATACGTAATCTACCAAAATTATAATAATATTTCGTATCATTCAATAAATAAATATTAACATTTTATGAAATGTACCATGCTCCACGCACTACAATTAAGGCGGCTGCACACTAGGCCATTCGGCGCGCGGAGGTCGCGATATCGCTGCGACTTTCCGCGCATGTTTATCGACTTTCCGCCTTCGCGTCAGCCGAAACGTTCAAAATCGCGGACGAATGTCGTCGGCCGGCCATCTGCGGACCGGCGGAAAAAGCTGATTCGAACGAATTTTGTCCCGCGACTGGACGCCGCGGAACCTCGGACAACAAAATTGATCAGGCTAACAGTGGCGAATCTATGCAAGATAGAGGTACAAATTTTGCACAGCATGCTCTTGCCGCTGTGAAATTTATTATGTAAAAGTTTCGTGGTTCTAAACTTACATCTTCGTCGAAAAATGGCCATCATTAAGTTACATTGGGACAAGCTGTAGGCACATGTTGCGACATGCTGTAGGTCGGTGGGGCGGAATCTCGCGAGCAGACAGCGCTTAATCCGCCGGAACAAGGACGATATTCCGCGGTATCGCTGCGATTTTCCGAGGCGGAATTTCGCAGTGATATCGGGCGCCGAATGCGCAGTGTGCGGCCGCGTTTATAACACAAACCATGCCTCTTTTCAATTTTTTTTATAACATGTGATAAGTATTTTATAGCATTTATGCATCCCTTACGGCTTACATTTATAATTTGTCGTACACAAAATACTTTACCTGTCATGCGAATGCAGCAGCTGGCCACCCGTCAGCTGAGCCATCCTTTTGATCTAACGCCCGGTGTGAGTCACGGCAAATAGAATACTGTGTGAGTCAACAAATCCGACTGACGCGCTGTTAGGACGATATTCCGCGGTATCGCTGCGATTTTCCGAGGCGGAATTTCGCAGTGATATCGGGCGCCGAATGCGCAGTGTGCGGCCGCGTCTATAACACAAACCATGCCTCTTTTCAATTTTTTTTTATAACATGTGATAAGTATTTTATAGCATTTATGCATCCCTTACGGCTTACATTTATAATTTGTCGTACACAAAATACTTTACCTGTCATGCGAATGCAGCAGCTGGCCACCCGTCAGCTGAGCCATCCTTTTGATCTAACGCCCGGTGTGAGTCACGGCAAATAGAATACTGTGTGAGTCAACAAATCCGACTGACGCGCTGGGTCTCGAAATGCTTTTCCATTGGCCAAGAGCTGTGACGTAATATGACCAAACAAGATAGTTGGAGATGCGACAAGGACACTTCGCGCAGCAACAATTAGAAAAAGGTAAATATTCATTTGATTTCGATTTTCGAATGGTTGTGGGTTTAATGCTCGTCAAAAAAAGATTTTCGTCACCAATAGATAGGTATCATTAATTTAGATGCAATATGAACTTTTCCCTTCATAAATGTGTTCCTGTTCTGTGTGATGGTTGCACACTGTAGCATAACAGTAAAAGTGGGAACTGGGAAAGGTAAACAAGTTTGTTGGGAAATGTGGCTGCTGGCCTGCAATATATGGTCAGGAAATTTTAGTTTTAAATTTATTAGTGTTTTTTTACAAGATTTCTTTTAATTCTCCTGTCAGCTGGTCATCCATCTTCTGTCAAACCCATGATAAACTAGGAGCGGGAAGGGGTTGTCGTTCACACCTCAGCATGCGGTGGCCAGGGTTGCCCCTGGGAGCAGTGATTACTTAAGGGAAATAATGACCTTTTTCCACAAAAATGGAGTTAGCACTTTAAATCGCCTGACGAGACCAAACTATATTGTAAATTCATCACATTTTGCATGAAAACTTTCCTACCGAAAGATATTTCAAGATAAAGTTGATAAGCGTTCCACACTTTTAACGACCAGTACTTGCAAGTACTTTTGGTCCTCATCAAACTGCAGGCTTTTCCCGTATTGTTTTTTACGCAATGGAGTGGAAAATATATTGTGCATTCTGCTTGTGATTATATGCCCGGCGATCTTCTAAAACTAACAGCGATTGGAAAAAGTGGCAATAAAATTGGAAGCTCATCGATGCACATCAACGGCGGCATAGTTGGTGGTTGCGACCCTCAATTTTTTAAAATCAATTCATTTGTTTTCAACATTAGGAGTATTGTATATTTTGTCTGTGGCTGTATATAACACTATGCTTTATATTATCATGAAAAATAATAATTTTCCCCCCAAAAAAAACTAACAAACAATAACGCAAAACTGGCAATTAAATCGGAAGCTCATCGATGCACATCGATGGTGACCTATTTAGCGTCTGCGATTTGTTTACAAAGTCATTGTCATGCTTCTCAGCGCACTTAACCATTGTGGCGAGTTGTTCCTGATTAGTGTACCCAAGTCCTGTGGCAGGCTTTGTTAATGACGTCACTGGTGCCATTCTTGTGCAAAATATATCTGATTTTGAGTTGAAAGCTAATTAAAGACTTATTCAAATTATTGTTAAGTTTGAATTTTCTTGTTAATAATTATTAAAGGTATTTTATCACAGCATTTCATAGTAGTTGACACTTCAAAAACTTGTGACGTAATAATATTGTATCTAATATGCATTTCCCTCACCTTTTGCTATTGTGGTGCAGTGCTGAGTGCTTTGCGAATACTAGCTTGCCTGGGGTTCAATTCATTCCGCCCTTATTTTATTCAAGTTGGTATAGTTTGCATGTTGTTGTTATTCATGACTTATACTGATAGTCAGTCATGCATCACAGATGCTTCACGGATTGCTTCACGGATTGCTTCACGGATCAGAGCGCTGCTCGAATGCATGCTAGTAGCGCTAGTAGCGCTTTCGTTCTCCATGGCAACCAGGCGTGAGCCAATGAAAAGCCAGAGCGTATTCCCTTTCTGGCTTTTGATTGGCTGACGCCTGGTTGCCATAGAGAACGAAAGCGCTACTAGCGTGTGTCCGAGCAGCGCTCAGTTTGATCGGAAACGTCACAGAGCCTCCAAAAATGCAGCACTCGAAGTAAACAATGGTAGGGAAGGACGAATTTGGTCAATGACCTTCATGAAGTACACAAGGTACTTGTTTTGTATTTTTTCCAAACTTACAACTTTGAATTTGGGGAATAATTTTATTTAATTCTTAAATTTAAATAAAATAATTTTAAAACCATAACGGTAGCCTAAGAAATTGTTGCTAACAAAATCAAAAGGTCATTATTTCCCTTTAAAGGGATTACTCCCTTCAGGTTAAACCTGTGGGACAGGGCACTGAAAGCTGATGGATGATCACCCAGTCAGTGTTTCATTTTCTCCCATATCATTGTCATCCCTTCTTCATCCCATGGCCTTGCAATAACCTAAGTAGGCCAAAGTGACATCCTAAAAAAAAGAGAAGAAAAAAAACAGTGCCAGTTGATGGTTACAATGGTTACAAATTGTTACATCCTGGCAGGGGCTCTGACACAGGGGGATGGGGGCCGGACTGGAAAGAATACACGCTTTCATCAACATGTCCGTCGTAATTCGGCGATTGCACCCAAATTTGTTTGCACATCCAGTGTAATTTCATGTAGCAAAAGTTTGACGCACAGACCCCCGATTTTCCAGTTCAATGCTTCTACTCTGCACAACTGGGTCCACTGTCCACTGGTATATGACTGGGCTGCTCCTGCCAGGAGCCTCACCACTGACTTCACAATTCAGTCAGGGACACTATGGTTAGATTTTATATTTTCAGAAACTTCCATTTTTGGAAAGTGCGTTCCCATTTATAGAAGTGATTTCAAAATGTCCTAAAAGGCGGAAAGTCGGGGCAGCTGGCGAAACAGTTGGCCTCCACACCATCGCTTAGCATCTGCCAGCCGTGGACAAACGGTGTGGGTCAGCGGCGACGTTCATTACCAAAGCAAAGGGTTCACAACCGCCGTTCTGGGCGAGGGGGTGGAGCAACCATAGTGGTACTCTGTGCTCTGGGATGGCGCTCACTGGATGGACTTTGCCATGAAAGACTGGTGGATACTGTGGGTTTAGGGGGGGGGGGGGGCAATCCAGTGGCATATTTCCAAAAAGTTGTGAGTGGGGGGAGGTTAGGTACTTGTTGTTTAGCGCCACACAATTTTACGTGTTTGCCTGATAAACCCCAGAAATATGGGCCTTGTAGAGGATAAAAAGCTAAAAATGTGATTGATTCAATTCACCGTTACAACGAACCGAAGGCTTCGTTATGACGATGGCCACCGATGTGACGCCGCGAACCGGCATGCAAATTTTAATTTTAGGTCGTGGAACACGACATTTTAATATTGGAACCAGACCGTGAGCAGAACCAAGCCTCAGGTAACCCCTATTTCTGGTTGCACATCTCAGTATGATGACAAATATTGAAATTAAGGTAGTTTTTCATACACATATTCCTCGGATAGTAAATCACAATGACCGGTGGAAGTCAGCGCTCAATAGTACATATGATAATAACTGTATACATTACATATGTACCGAACTGCAACAAACAACTGGTAACAGTGCAAACAGTTTAAAAGCAGCAAGAGGTAGAACGACTTTTCTGCGCATAAATGGTCCCTGTGGATCTGGAGGAGGCTGGGGCGAGATGGCTTGGGGGAGATGGTCCTGGACTGGTTCCACTATTAGGCTCTTCGGTCCAGCAAGTTGGGCACCGCTGGAGCGGCTTCCGGGAGCCGATGTCCGCGTTCCGTCGTGTCTGAGTTCGCGTCGCCTTTTTTCGGAACTCGGCAGACTAGCTAAACATGTGGCCCCCTTGAAAGTTGATATTGTATGAAGGGAGTGGGCCCTGGGGCTAGCAATTAGGTACCGCTAAGGAGAGCCTCTGCCAGACACTTAATTAATTCATTTTCCCATTTTCCAAATTGTTATAAGCAATTGCGATTTTTGTATCATGCCGCGAAGCGGCGCGAAATTTTCAGTTTTTTTTTCTTCAATGTGGATAGCTGGATTTTGACTGCTGCAAAGGCAATTTTTGCGACTGTTCGTCTTGACCGTTGGGGGAGGAAAATCATAGTTGCAGTACCTTTGGGGGGCATGGCCCTCCCCCTGGATCCGCCCCTGATGAAAGACGCACTGAAAGACGGCGACACCCTGATGCCGAGGCTGACGCGGCGCTGCGATGCCTTCCACACGCTGACTTCACATTTCTATGTGTTAACAGGTGTTGTGCATGCGGTGTAGCAACCAAAAAAAAAATCGGCACAACGGCCATTGCGCCGAAATTTCGGCGCAACGGCTCCGCCGAGGCGTCCAGCGTAGTGAGTGTATTTTTTTCCAGTCGGGGATGGGGGATGTGTCCCCTATTCTTGAGCCAGTGGGGATTATTCCCCCAATTTTCCCTGACAAACAACTCAGTTGCTGGGAATAGGTCCAAAAAATACATTTATTGACATCAATTTTGTATGCAAAGTGGGCGGAGCATGTCATAAGCACTGCACTTAAGGATAACACAATTGACACAGTTATTACAACATTTCACTCAAAACACCTAGTCCCGATGAAAATGGCCAGTCCTAAAAAAAAATAACACCATCTGATGCACAACTGATTACTCCATCCACCTCGGTCACAACTCAAACTGTTTACGTAGGTTTTTTGTTGTTTGTTTCGGGAAATATTGAGACGCCATCACGTGGCGACAAATTACATCAAATGTGTTTCTGTCATTTTCTTCGGATAACCTTTTAAAATTTTCAGGTTAATATTTTGTAAGTAAATAAAACTAATCTTATAATGTAATTACATCAAATTATTATGACAAAAGTATTTTTTAAAACAAAATTATTCACCCATGCATCAATATTTTGATACAGTTATTTTAATTTGAGTAAAAAATTTGATTCAGGTAAGCCAAGGGATCAAAAAATTGATGCACTTATAAAGCAATAGAGCATCAATTTCCAAGAGA